>JAAEAF010003667.1:0-85263 GCA_011037195.1 Triatoma infestans | reverse complement strand
GAATCTCTCGAAAATTGTTTTTTTTTTCCGGATAAATGCCAACAAATAAAAACGATACTTCTATTATAAGTGCAGTTACCATTCCACGTATAGAGGAACACGCTGTAATCGTTTTCGAAAAACTTTTTTAAAAAACGCAAAAACATTTTCTATAAATTCGCAGATTCGGTTAACCGATTTTTTTCAAATGTTGAATTTATAGCAGTGTTTTTAATGTATATTAATATTTTATATTTATACGCATACTGTAACGTTTTTTTCCAACTAAACTAGCTACTGCAACTAGCTACGAACAAAGTGGGTTCGTATAGATAAAATACTCTAAACTTCAATAAAGAAAACACCAATTTATTGTTGTATACAATAAATTACAAAATACAACACTTAATAATAATTACTTCACAGTTTAAACCACAAAAGTTCACTTTGTTCACTTTTTATACACTTTTCACAAACTAGTGACTTCGTTTGTAATTGGAAAAAACTCTCTCAACCGGTGGTCCCTCTATTTATACCGGTAGAGAACCTTCTAGACTCTTCTCAATTTTTCCAGAGAGAACTAGAGCGCCACCGGCGCTTCCTGCGGCCACTAAGAGAACCTTAGGTACCTGCCTTCTCTCCTAGATGGCACCACTGGCTGCGTTACAATATATTCAATTAATGTGAGCATTAGAAGAAAGCTTGATCGTCACTGTATCCCAGAACACTCCAAAAAAATCAATTTTCTCGAGGAAATAAAAACACACAGATACATACAGATATTAATGTATGTATGCAGTTAATATATGGAGTTAAAGTAAATCGTTGGAGCCCTTTTCCAAGTAAACCGCTAATAACTGCAAAAAAACAAACTGAAATTCGCACTTTCAGTGGGCCGATGTTGACACAAAAAATTCTATCAGAAACGGAGTTTGATCGATCTGCAATTTTTCACTTTCGAGATATTTTGTTTCTGACATATGCAGACATATATACATACAATGACCATTCGCACAAAAAATCTCTTTTTCGTACTTTAGTGGCCCTGAAATCATGCATTACCGGTGAGGATTCAATTTGGAAAATTGGTCATAATCGCACCACTTCCTATTATTAAAACTAATGTTTTGGTGTTCTTTACGATCGCTGTATTCAATGTTGTAAAATAGTTGTTAGATTCGGTCATAAAAAAACATCTTTTTAATTTTCACCGACGTTTCGGTAAATTTATTGCATTCTTCAAGGTTAAAATTTCTTAAAAACTATAATTTAATTTGTGTCCAAATGTTCATGGCATATCACAACTTAAACTATAGTTTTTAAGAAATTTTTACCCTGATGAAGGCAATAAATTTGCCGAAACTTAAGTAAAAGTTAAAAAAGAGTTTTTTTTTATGACCGAACCTCAACATCTATTTTACTACTATTAAAACAAATAAAAATTATTATTGACCTAGAGATTTTAAAAGTAAATATCTTGCCACTATTCTTGATATTACTAAAATATATTAAATAATTTTAAAGCGAAGCAGAAGTTCTTAAATTAAACATTTGTTCTAATAATTTAATATATATATAAAACTCTGAATTAAATATATAATTTTGCTTAACTTTAATCTAATGTTTTACAAACTTACTCAAGGTAAACTTACCACTTTTCATTAGAAAGATAACATTCATTTAAAATTAAAAAATAATAAATTAAAATAAAATAATAAATGTTTATTTATACTGGTTAATTTTAATTAATTTGAACCATACACAGCCAATAGTGTTTATTTCATTAGTTGAATTCCAACGTTTCGTGCACTTAACGTGCCATTATCAAGGAGTACATTTTTTTACATTCTGAAAATAATTTTTTATATATATACCTATTACATATATGTTAAATTAGGTTTACAACGTTTCTATTGAATTCCATCACACTAATTACCTTATAGATTATTGTATTGGTTGAGAGGCTTCGTCCATGATTAAAAATTATTTTTAAATTTTTTTTAATTAATAAATGACAGAAAAGAGTGTTCTCAAGTATCAATGTATGATGGTGCAATTAAATTGATAAAACAATTCATAAATATAACTTAAAACAGCTAACCTAATAACATATAACCTTCACATGTTACAGGTGACACAAAATAAATTTAATTCTTCGCAAATATATATAAAAAAATTTTTACAATAATAATTATTACATCACATATTTAAGCATAATAATAATTATACACATAAAATTAACAGCAAAATATCCCACAATCAAATATATTCAAAAGATATATAATACTGACCAGTATAACGAACACACATTCGTCTAATTATAGAACACGGCTCTCTTCAGTTAGTCCACCACGAGAGCTGATCGTAGCAGGGTGTAGTACTATTCTCAGTAAGTTTGTCTCTTTAAAATTAAAAGTCATATTACACAATTAACCAAATATATAAAATAATAATATTTAATTTTACTCCTGTCTACAGGCCATGGTAATTTCCTAATCATAAGTAATACAGACAGAACTAATTTTCCATAAAGCAACCACGTGGTGCTCCTACATACTGAGGCGAATTACAAATCGACAGCATATTTAAATAAATATTCAATACTGGACAAGACTCTTTGAGTTTAAAAAAAATTTTAGCATAAAATAAGGATATATGGATAAAAATAAAAATAAAAAATTTAAAAATAATTTTTAATCATGGACGAAGCCTCTCGACCAATACAATAATCTATAAGGTAATTAGTGTGATGGAATTCAATAGAAACGTTGTAAACCTAATTTAACATATATGTAATAGGTATATATATAAAAATTATTTTCAGAATGTAAAAAAATGTACTCCTTGATAATGGCACGTTAAGTGCACGAAACGTTGGAATTCAACTAATGAAATAAACACTATTGGCTGTGTATGGTTCAAATTAATTAAAATTAACCAGTATAAGTAAAATCAAAAAACAGCATAAAAATTAAACAAGTAATACAACATGGCGGAACCAATGGAGCCAAGGAAAGACCTTCAAAGAAGACTTCAGCAATTTAAATTTAACATATTTAAAGAGATAAAAAATGTAAGTCCACAAACTAATTACCAACTTAGAAAAAATTTCATAAAGCTGTACAAAACGACTCTATATAGGATAAACACAATTAGCAAACTTAAAGCACTAAAAAACTGTATAGATACTATTACAATACCAAACTTTATATTAACAACACTCATAAAATTAGAAAATAACTACAATAAAACTTTTTTACAGAATAAGGAGAACATGGATTTTTTCAACAAAGTAGCAGCACAACTTCTATTAAAAGAAATTAAACAAACATACTGGAAATTACAACAGACAAATAAACAGAATAATACCATGATTAATATGATTAACGAAACTGCACCACATATAACACACGCAATAAAAAATATAATATCCAGACACATATCCAACATTATTGAACTAAAAACCCATAGTATTAATATAAAACATAGTAAGGTGTATAAACGGACAATAAAAAATCCCTACGAAAAAAATAATGTGTGGAAAAACAAAACAACTATAAAAAGCTCAAATTTATTGAATATACATTTTAACGTTTTGGAATATTACAAAAATCTACATCAATATAATAGAGTTATAAATAAAACCAACAAATATATACCTACTAGCATAATAAACTTTCTTAGTCTAGGAGATAATTTTAATATCAGACCGTTTAACAATAAAATAAAAAGTAGAAACATAATCAAACTAATAACTGATATAGAGAACATATTAACAAATATATATACATCCGATTCACATAAAAATGTCATACGGAATGAAACCAGTGCAACCATACAAAATTATATAAAAAAACACATAACAGCTAACAAAATAGCGGTCACTAAAAACAACAATAAAACAATAGTACAATTAAACTTAGATAAATTTCATACATCGATAAATCAAGATGCAAAATGTCTAAAAAATTTTCTCAAAATTAATCAGAATATCACCATAATAAAAAGTGACAAAACAAAAAAATATATTTTTATTAATAAAGACGAACTTAAAATAAAAATGGATCTAATCTTAGACGATAAAGAGACTTACAAAAAAACTAGAACTAACCCTATAAAAGCATTACAAAAAGATATAGACAAATACACAAAAAAACTTATCAAATATAATTATTATAAAAAACCTGAGATCAGCTCTATGATAGAAAAAAATCCAATTCTGCCAAGAATGTATCCACTAATAAAAATGCATAAAGAAGGACACCCCATCAGACCGATTGTGGATTGCACTGGCTCCATATTCAAAAAACTAGAATATACACTCTATAAAAATCCCTTAAAAATCCTCTCGCAAGACAACAAATACGATATAAAAAACGCATATGAAGCTAAGAATAACATAAAAAACATAAATATTACTAACGAAAAAACCATAGTCAGTTATGACGTAGTATCACTCTACCCGAGTATACCCCTAGACTTAATATATACACTGCTAAATAAGAACTGGGAGAAACTAAAAAACCACACAAAAATTCAGAGTAAATCTATATTTTTAGAAGGTATAAAATTGATCTGTGAAAATACATTTTTTACATACAATAACGTTATATATAGGCAAAAAACAGGATTACCAATGGGTGGAAGCCTTTCAACCAGTCTGGCTGGAATAGTGATGAACCACATACTAGACTTAAGCATCACTGAAACAAAAATAGTACCAATGGTAATACATAAATACATAGACGACTTACTAATTGTTTTAAACAAAAAAGATAATGAAATACTATTCCAAAAAATTAATAACATCCACCCAAAAATAAAAGTAACACTTGAGATTGAGAACAATAATGAAATCAACTTCTTAGACATGACATTAATTTCAAACGGCACAAAAATTACTACAAAATTTTTCAAAAAAATAACTACAGCTAATACATACCTGAATTATATGACAGACCATCCGAGACACACAATACTCAATTCAGCCAAAAACTTGATACACAGAGCTGTCAGCTTAACGGATCCACAATTCTACAATGAAATAAAAGAGAAAGTTAATAAAATCTTAACAGAAAATGCATATCCGAATAAATTAGTTCAAAAAAACTGGTCTCAAGCAGTACTACAAAAAAACACATCTGAACATATTTCTAACAATGAGACAGTACACTTAGATAATAACACGGCTGAAACACGGTTAAGCCAGAATTATTTTGCATTAACATATATTCCACACATCACTAAAAAAATCACTAGAATCTTTCAGAAATTTAATATTAATGAAATCAAATATACCAACACAATGAATAATAAAATAAAATCGTTCTTACCTCCACTTAAAGACAAAATAACTGTGAAACAGCAAACTGGAATTGTGTACTGCCTAAATTGCGAATGTGGTAAAAAAATATGTGGGACACACAAAAAACTTTCTCAACACAAGAATAGACCAACACATTAAATCTCTCTCCAGCAAGTCTCAAACTGAGACATCACTAATGAAACATCATAGACTAACAAATCATAATTTTGATTTTAACAATCCATTGATACTTGACAAGGAAAGGAACACAAATAAAAGGAAAATGCTGGAGGCGATACATATCGCTACCAATTTAGATAAATTAATAAATGACAGAAAGGAGTGTTCTCAAGTATCAATGTATGATGGTGCAATTAAATTGATAAAACAATTCATAAATATAACTTAAAACAGCTAACCTAATAACATATAACCTTCACATGTTACAGGTGACACAAAATAAAATCTAATTCTTCGCAAATATATATTAAAAAAAATTTTTACAATAATAATTATTACATCACATATTTAAGCATAATAATAATTATACACATAAAATTAACAGCAAAATATCCCACAATCAAATATATTCAAAAGATATATAATACTGACCAGTATAACGAACACACATTCGTCTAATTATAGAACACGGCTCTCTTCAGTTAGTCCACCACGAGAGCTGATCATAGCAGGGTGTAGTACTATTCTCAGTAAGTTTGTCTCTTTAAAATTAAAAGTCATATTACACAATTAACCAAATATATAAAATAATAATATTTAACTTTACTCCTGTCTACAGGCCATGGTAATTTCCTAATCATAAGTAATACAGACAGAACTAATTTTCCATAAAGCAACCACGTGGTGCTCCTACATACTGAGGCGAATTACATAATCGACAGCATATTTAAATAAATATTCAATACTGGACAAGACTCTTTGAGTTTAAAAAAATTTTAGCATAAAATAAGGATATATGGATAAAAATAAAAAATTTAAAAATAATTTTTAATCATGGACGAAGCCTCTCGACCAATACAATAATCTATAAGGTAATTAGTGTGATGGAATTCAATAGAAACGTTGTAAACCTAATTTAACATATATGTAATAGGTATATATATAAAAATTATTTTCAGAATGTAAAAAATGTACTCCTTGATAATGGCACGTTAAGTGCACGAAACGTTGGAATTCAACTAATGAAATAAACACTATTGGCTGTGTAAATGGTTCAAATTAATTAAAATTAACCAGTATAAGTAAAATACAGTAAAATCAAAAAACAGCATAAAAATTAAAAAAGTAATACAACATGGCGGAACCAATGGAGCCAAGGAAAGACCTTCAAAGAAGACTTCAGCAATTTAAATTTAACATATTTAAAGAGATAAAAAATGTAAGTCCACAAACTAATTACCAACTTAGAAAAAATTTCATAAAGCTGTACAAAACGACTCTATATAGGATAAACACAATTAGCAAACTTAAAGCACTAAAAAACTGTATAGATACTATTACAATACCAAACTTTATATTAACAACACTCATAAAATTAGAAAAAAACTACAATAAAACTTTTTTACAGAATAAGGAGAACATGGATTTTTTCAACAAAGTAGCAGCACAACTTCTATTAAAAGAAATTAAACAAACATACTGGAAATTACAACAAACAAAAAAACAGAATAATACCTTGATTAATATGATTAACGAAACTGCACCACATATAACACACGCAATAAAAAATATAATATCCAGACACATATCCAACATTATTGAACTAAAAACCCATAGTATTAATATAAAACATAGTAAGGTGTATAAACGGACAATAAAAAATCCCTACGAAAAAAATAATGTGTGGAAAAACAAAACAACTATAAAAAGCTCAAATTTATTGAATATACATTTTAACGTTTTGGAATATTACAAAAATCTGCATCAATATAATAGAGTTATAAATAAAACCAACAAATATATACCTACTAGCATAATAAACTTTCTTAGTCTAGGAGATAATTTTAATATCAGACCGTTTAACAATAAAATAAAAAGTAGAAACATAATCAAACTAATAACTGATATAGAGAACATATTAACAAATATACATACATCCGATTCACATAAAAATGTCATACGGAATGAAACCAGTGCAACCATACAAAATTATATAAAAAAACACATAACAGCTAACAAAATAGCGGTCACTAAAAACAACAATAAAACAATAGTACAATTAAACTTAGATAAATTTCATACATCGATAAATCAAGATGCAAAATGTTTAAAAAATTTTCTCAAAATTAATCAGAATATCACCATAATAAAAAGTGACAAAACAAAAAAATATATTTTTATTAATAAAGACGAACTTAAAATAAAAATGGATCTAATCTTAGACGATAAAGAGACTTACAAAAAAACTAGAACTAACCCTATAAAAGCATTACAAAAAGATATAGACAAATACACAAAAAAACTTATCAAATATAATTATTATAAAAAACCTGAGATCAGCTCTATGATAGAAAAAAATCCAATTCTGCCAAGAATGTATCCACTAATAAAAATGCATAAAGAAGGACACCCCATCAGACCGATTGTGGATTGCACTGGCTCCATATTCAAAAAACTGGAATATACACTCTATAAAAATCCCTTAAAAATCCTCTCGCAAGACAACAAATACGATATAAAAAACGCATATGAAGCTAAGAATAACATAAAAAACATAAATATTACTAACGAACAAACCATAGTCAGTTATGACGTAGTATCACTCTACCCGAGTATACCCCTAGACTTAATATATACACTGCTAAATAAGAACTGGGAGAAACTAAAAAACCACACAAAAATTCAGAGTAAATCTATATTTTTAGAAGGTATAAAATTGATCTGTGAAAATACATTTTTTACATACAATAACGTTATATATAGGCAAAAAACAGGATTACCAATGGGTGGAAGCCTTTCAACCAGTCTGGCTGGAATAGTGATGAACCACATACTAGACTTAAGCATCACTGAAACAAAAATAGTACCAATGGTAATACACAAATACATAGACGACTTACTAATTGTTTTAAACAAAAAAGATAATGAAATACTATTCCAAAAAATTAATAACATCCACCCAAAAATAAAAGTAACACTTGAGATTGAGAACAATAATGAAATCAACTTCTTAGACATGACATTAATTTCAAACGGCACAAAAATTACTACAAAATTTTTCAAAAAAATAACTACAGCTAATACATACCTGAATTATATGACAGACCATCCGAGACACACAATACTCAATTCAGCCAAAAACTTGATACACAGAGCTGTCAGCTTAACTGATCCACAATTCTACAATGAAATAAAAGAGAAAGTTAATAAAATCTTAACAGAAAATGCATATCCGAATAAATTAGTTCAAAAAAACTGGTCTCAAGCAGTACTACAAAAAAACACATCTGAACATATTTCTAACAATGAGACAGTACACTTAGATAATAACACGGCTGAAACACGGTTAAGCCAGAATTATTTTGCATTAACATATATTCCACACATCACTAAAAAAATCACTAGAATCTTTCAGAAATTTAATATTAATGAAATCAAATATACCAACACAATGAATAATAAAATAAAATCGTTCTTACCTCCACTTAAAGACAAAATAACTGTGAAACAGCAAACTGGAATTGTGTACTGCCTAAATTGCGAATGTGGTAAAAAATATGTGGGACACACAAAAAACTTTCTCAACACAAGAATAGACCAACACATTAAATCTCTCTCCAGCAAGTCTCAAACTGAGACATCACTAATGAAACATCATAGACTAACAAATCATAATTTTGATTTTAACAATCCATTGATACTTGACAAGGAAAGGAACACAAATAAAAGGAAAATGCTGGAGGCGATACATATCGCTACCAATTTAGATAAATTAATAAAGGACAGAAAAGAGTGTTCTCAAGTATCAATGTATGATGGTGCAATTAAATTGATAAAACAATTCATAAATATAACTTAAAACAGCTAACCTAATAACATATAACCTTCACATGTTACAGGTGACACAAAATAAAATCTAATTCTTCGCAAATATATATTAAAAAAAAATTTTTACAATAATAATTATTACATCACATATTTAAGCTTAATAATAATTATACACATAAAATTAACATGCAAAATATCCCACAATTAAATATATTCAAAAGATATATAATACTGACCAGTAGAACGAACACACATTCGTCTAATTATAGAACACGGCTCTCTTCAGTTAGTCCACCACGAGAGCTGATCATAGCAGGGTGTAGTACTATTCTCAGTAAGTTTGTCTCTTTAAAATTAAAAGTCATATTACACAATTAACCAAATATATAAAATAATAATATTTAACTTTACTCCTGTCTACAGGCCATGGTAATTTCCTAATCATAAGTAATACAGACAGAACTAATTTTCCATAAAGCAACCACGTGGTGCTCCTACATACTGAGGCTAATTACAAATCGACAGCATATTTAAATAAATATTCAATACGGACAAGACTCTTTGAGTTAAAAAATTTTAGCATAAAATAAGGATATATGGATAAAAATAAAAAAAATTTAAAAATAATTTTTAATCATGGACGAAGCCTCTCAACCAATACAATAATCTATAAGGTAATTAGTGTGATGGAATTCAATAGAAACGTTGTAAACCTAATTTAACATATATGTAATAGGTATATATATAAAAATTATTTTCAGAATGTAAAAAATGTACTCCTTGATAATGGCACGTTAAGTGCACGAAACGTTGGAATTCAACTAATGAAATAAACACTATTGGCTGTGTAAATGGTTCAAATTAATTAAAATTAACCAGTATAGGTATAATGAATATAAAATCACTACCAAGTGTCAATAAATGAATAAGTTTATTTGGCACAGGTCGCGTGATATTTTACGATAGCAACATTTTTGGAATGCGTGACCGACTTTTTATCGAAGAACAACCAAATCCATTTTCTTTAGATATTCGCAGACCTTAAGATAGTTTTTTTTTTCTAATTAATATTTTCAAGTTATTAAAAAAAGTTCGTTTCTATGAATACTGTTTGTGGAATGTATATGTGTTTGTGTAGTGGATATAATATTGAATTAGCATTCACTAAATCTTATAGCTTTTGCAATAAATGAGACAGATAATCATAAGGCAGATCACTCAGGCAAATTAGGCAAATCATAATCACTTAGGCAAATCGTACTTTTCAAGGGTGCGATGGCGTGGTCAGTGGTTTGCGCGCTGGATTGGAAATCAAAGATTATGGATACGAGCTCAGGCAGGACAATCCTTTAGACTTTCACATCCTAAGATCCTGGTGATGGATAATGTTGTTTTGTAACGAGCGAATCCAGAGGCCGACAGTGCTCTGAGATTTGTTTTTGGGCACAATGGGCCCATTGTTGGCCTAAGTGCAAAACTTCCCCAGGAAGGCTCTCGAATAGAGTTGTTTTTCGTGCTTAATGTTGACGAAAATTCAAAATGAATACAAATGTTCAGAGAGAAAAAGAAGGAGTAACATTACCAGAGAGGTAGAATTTTGTGTCTATTCTATTCCTTAGTCCAGGGGTTGTCAACCTCTTAGGATCTTGGGGTGCACAGAAGAACTTTAATTGGCCTTGCGTGCGCCAGTGCTTTATTTTTTGTATTATTTTTTTTTTTTTTTAGAAAATTGTTTATACACATAATGAATTAAATAGAAAAAAATTTATTACATTTTTATTTGTTTAAAATTTTATATTTAATGAAATAAGCGCTGAAGAATGTTAAATACAAAACTGAATATGTATTTGTTATAGTTTGTTAAATATATTTTAACATAGTTTGAACATCTTAACGGATTTTAACGGTAACTATTGTTGTTAATTCTTTAGATTATTTCTATATGCATATTTGTTTTATTTAGATTTAGGTGTGATTATTTATTATTGTTTTCTTGTTTTTTTAAAATTAGTATTTAAAATTTAGTTACTAGTCATTATTGTTTAACATAATAGACTGTTATTATGGAAAGTTTATCGAGGTAGGTGCAAAGGACCAAGAGGATGATGCATACCTCTAAAAATAAATTACAACAACGTATAGAATCTAAATTGATTCAAACATTATTTTATGAAGAAAATTTTTATTTGTGAGAATTTGAACGTTGGAGTATGGGGAGGTGGCCCGGTTAGTTTTCCAAATAGCTTTTGTTTTATAAGATCCCTTTCACTCTGGTCGGAAGAGGATCGACTGAATATTGTTGGGATTTAATTACTGTACAGATTGTAGTAGCTGCAACATCTTAAGTGATTTCCAAGTTTCTTTGTGGAAGGCCTTCCTGTCTGGTAGGCCGTTTATAAGTAAAGCCGTTTCTTAAGTACCCATCTCTATCACTTTACTACTACTAATGCCTGCCTGCCAATAGCCTTCTCAATGGTAATCTGAAGTCAAAGTTAATGCGGTAACATTACCAACTTGAAGGGTAAGTAAGACTGACTACTGTTGGTATAACTGTGTGTAGCTCTTCTCTTCCTAGTTAGACCGAGATCACCAGTAACAAAGCATCTTCAATAGTTTTGGGGTAGACTTCTCCTTTTCACTTAGCTCTGCCGAAATTTACCATTATCCTACAATATCCTATCTTCCATAGTGTTTACCTCCTATTGCTTCACTAATACTCTCTTCAATGTCAATATTTTCCTTTTATCCATTTTGTTAAGTATTACTATCAATTTATTACTGAATTAGTGATATTTATTACTGCTACTTTATTTATTTATCTACTTGGAAGTAATTTAATGTGATTCAATTAATGCAACTATAATATTAGGTAAAATTAGATTGGTAACTTGTTCTTAATCATTAATTTTAGGTTTGTTTTAATTTATGTTGCTACAAGCAACACAAGTGTGAAGTTCACTGCATTCATGCATCATCCACGGAGTAGCTACAGCATTAAGACCGCTTTATATATATATATATATATATTTCTTTTGCGCTTCCTTTTAGAGGCTGTTTCTGTTTATATATTGATGATATAATCTTCTTTAGTAGTGTAGAATTGTGCCTGCTTGAGTAGCTGAACTAGAGTTTGTTTGTAAGGTTGCAGCAGACAACCATATAGTTACATACATTACTACTATTTCTGCCGTCCTTTTTATAAATGAAATTAATGTTTTATTCGAACATTAATGTTCTGCTCACCTCTTACTGTTTATTTTATTCTAATAAAGCACTGAAGTTCCTAAATGGAACATTGGAAAAACATTTTGTCCGTCCCGCAAATTTGTACATGTTTTTCGTTGTGAATACGTCCGAATATTTATGCTAATATAAACATAATGTTCACCTGTTACGCTTTCATTCTGATATTTTTTTGACTTTAGATTGTGCTGAAAAAAATTTGAACAGAAAATGAGTTCTAGAAAAGATTCTATATTAAACGCCCTTGACGTACTGGAAATAACTTTTCTTTTAACATTTGCCGTATCAATTTTTTGATGATTATCCGTTTATATCGCTCAGGTCATATTCATATTCACTCCACGTTATCATGATTACTAAGAACTTCCTGCAAAAATAATAATTAACGAGAAAAATTTATAGAATTTTATAATTCATTAGAAAACAAAGAACAAATATGATAACTAGGCCGTTCTGTTTGGGCTTATACGGCCACAGAATGAATTTTTGTTAATATAAATTACTTTTTATATAAAAATTTATTTTAACAATGGTTAAACAAAGGCTAATTAATCAAACTTTATAATATAAAACTTCATCAAATTATTGCTTTTTATGAATAGAAATCAGTTTTATCCAAGAAATGAATCCTTTTTTGGCATTTCTTATGATATAAACATCAAAAAGTGACCATCGCAATATTTAAATAAGTTCTTGTGACCTATTGCATCTAACACTTGTTAACCTTAACTATAACTGGGAAATTTAAATTATATCATCACCTATTTGTATGAGTTCAGTTGGCCAAGGACATACATATTAGTTGGATACTAGAACAGTAAATTAGGTGTTTACAATGAAATTGAACTCTATCGTCTAGTGTATATTATTAGATGAATGAAAATTTAATTATGTAATTGGTAGTGAAGTTGATTAGTAATTACACCATAGTAGTAGTGCAATTAGGAGATCATTAATATAGCTACTAAAATGTTGAAGTAATAATGCTATTTCAGTGGCGTTTATCCACTAAAATTATTACGTGGGTAAGGCAATAATTGCATATCAGTACCAAAAGCCACTTCTGAAGGAACAGGAAATGAAGAAAACTTTTTTGGATCAACTGAATGCTTTCAATTATTCAATTAAAATTCAGAAAAGAAAATGACACTTAAAAATGATAACGATAATTTTAGCTACTATCAGTTAAGTAGATAAAGTACGAAAAATCGGTAAAAATGGGGATCTGGAATTAAATATTTCTTTTAAATTTTTTAATACAATAATCAATTTAAAAGCAGTAAACACAATAAAAGAAGCTTTTCACCTCTCCCTTGTAACGTTGATTCGTACAATGTGACGAAGTAATTGCGACCTTATGCAACTTATATACAAATCCATTTAATATGTTAGAAAACTTAACATTTTGAGTCATTATTCGACTTTTTTTTCTAATAAGAAAAATCTACTGTGAAAAACGTGACTTTCAGTCATTCTCAGTTAAGTAAACAAATTATTAATGTAAGGAAAATGTGCTAAAATATTAAGATGTAGTCAGAGACATTTTCCGTGGTAGCCTGCTTCATTTTGTGGTCATTGACCGGTTTCGGGCGTTGCCCATCTTCAGGATGCGTTTTTCAGTGTGCCAACACAGACTCGTACAGAGACTTAGTTTCACACTAACTAACTAACACACACACACTAACTAACTAACTCTCTGTACGAGACTGAGTTAGTGTGAAACTAAGTCTCTGTACGAGTCTGTGTTGGCACACTGTCTGAAAAACGCATCCTGAAGATGGGCGAACGTCCGAAACCGGTCGATGACCACAAAATGAAGCAGGCTACCACGGAAAATGTCTCTGATGCTTTCCAGCTCTGCGGAACCAACCACCACAACAAATTAAGATGTAGTATTGCAATCTGAATTTTAATTGTAGTATTTATAAGTAACTATTATTATTTTAATTGGCAAGTTTTTTTAAATATTTAGTATTTTTATTAAACGTGTATTGTTGCACTGAACTAGATATTTAGTGGACACATAAGTTTTTTAAGATCGAGTAGCTAAATTTGGCGGCTGAACATTACACAAATCTGAAGACAGCGCCTGTTATTAAGCCTTGAAACACTGATTGTGCTATTTAGAAACAAATCTCTCTTCTCTTCAAATCTCAGCTCTTATGGAACCTTGAAGATAAGTTCTTCCGAAAATTTTTTATAATTTAAAGAGATAGACTTATATATCTATGGGCATTGGCATTCCAAGCTTAAAGGGTATGGGGTGGATTCCTTTGTGAGAACATTTCAAAAATGTTAGGAATTTCTTCTTCAAATTTGCACGTATGAGTAATCAATTTTATAGAAATTTGTACTACAAGCAGTGCTTTTAATATTTATATACTAGAATTATACCTTTTAACACTTCAGAGGAAAGTTGCTGATCCCCGAGAATCCCCCAGAAATCAGTTTTCATGGAAAATTGTTTCCATACCAGATACTCTGGCGTTAAATGAGAATACGAAACCGGTCAGAGCCAACAGAAAAGTAACATGTAACGACTGATAAAGGGAAGGGATTAGCTCAGTGGTAGCGCGCTGGGACTAGCAATGCGGCGGTCCCGAGTTCGAGTCCAGCTACTGCCCTTAGATTTTTTTCTTCCTGGGAGCCTATTACAGCACACGGTCCGGTGATGGACATATTGTCTGTAACGAGAGAACACTGTCTGGAGACCGGCAGTGCACTTAGAAGCCTCTGGACATTGGGGTCGCTGTATGGGCCCAGAAAGGCTTTGGATAGCATAGGGCTTGATCCCTCCCCAAAGGCAATTAAAAAAAAAAAAAATGATAAAATCCTCATATTATCCAACATACGGCAATCATATATTCAACAGGTATTTAATAATAATTAATTTAAGGTATTTTTTATTGACCTCTTATTATATTTCTATTTTAAATTTTAATTATGTAGTCTTGTAGTTAAATTATTTCTTTCAGTCCAAATTATTGGAGCAAAAGTTTCTATAAATTGTACCATTTTAATACATTCAATTTTGTCCTACAGGCAAAACTCTTCAGTCCTGCATTAAAAATCTGCCTCAAATGTCCTAACAGGATATTATATTAAGAGGCAAAATAAAAATATGTCGAATTTCCCAAAAGAAATTCCGTTTTGCTTCATCAGTCTGCTTAATTGTTGTTAAATTATTCGTTGCGGGTTCTAAATTTTTAATCTATAAAGTCGCCGGCGTTTGTTGATTTGACGGAAATCCAAATGCAGATATACTAAACATGTAATACAAGAATGTAAAGCAAGTTAGTATTCATGCTTGTATAGGACGTTGGCTATTCTGCCAGTATTCATTCTTATATTTTATTTTATTTTTTTAAATTATCCTATTTTTGAACTTATAACACAATTTTTATTTATTTATAACAAAAATACAACAATATTGGGTGAATGTATGCAAATATTTGTGTAAAAGTTTGCTGTTATTTAGGAAGTTGCACTGTCTCCGCTCTCACAACACATAAAAACTAGAAAATAAAAAAATAAGAAAACGTAAGAAGATGGAACAAACAACGAGCATCAAAAAATCCTGGCTACAATACCTTCCCCTATACCCTCTGTGTGTCTCTCTCTCTCTATACAGGCTTGATTCTTCCTGTTCTTCTTTGTGCCCTGAAGGGAACAAAAAGTAAAAAAAAAAGAAGAGGAAGAAGAAAGATAGAAGAACGCTTCCAAAAACCGAGCTTGTTTACTTCTTTCTTATTGAGGAGAAATGTGTTGTGCCGAGGATGTACCCATTCTGGCTGAGAAGCGCCATACAGTTCTCCTTGTAAATGACACTATTGTGTTGTTATTTCTCCCTCTCTCACCCCCCTCTCCTTACATCTTGTATTTCTCTTTGTCCACTGGTTCCTCATTTTTCTTTCTTATTCCATTCCCTACAAATCTTTTGCCTTTTTTCTCATTTATTTTATTTATCTACTTACACAGTATATCTAATTTTTTTATTACACTGAATATTTTAAATTTTCGTTGTTATCTCAAGTTTGAAATTCCTTTGATAATAACTTCGTGAAAGTTAATTATAAATTCTTTTTAATCAACGCATAATAATTTCATTGGTAAAAGATTGGCTAAAGGATAAGTGTTTGGCTTCTCGATGATTAATTGAATTTTTTTTAAACACAGAAAATGTAATTATCCGACAAAGATTAAACAAATTCTATTATCTTTCTTTTATATTATGATTTTTATTTAATTACTTCATCACTTATTGAATGAAATTATTTGTTGGTTTCTTTATCATTACTAATGTAGCTCCTCTTCATGCCTTTGTTTCTGCAGTGTATTTATTATATTGTGCTTGTGTAGTATACAGTTATACAGTACAATTTACAGTTGGCTCCTTTGCGATTTGGATGGCTCATTCCAGATGTCAGTGCTTATATTTGGCATGTAATCTTTTAAAGTGTGCATGAGTAATTAAGTGAACCAGCTTGCCCGAGCTTCGCTTAACTCAAATAGTTGCACACCCCATGTATATTTAGTGAGTGTTTGGGATACTGATGTTCATGCTATTAGGTTGAATAATTCCAGTACGCTCGTCAAAAAAACTTACAAGTGGCTAGTACCTTTCGCTTACACTGAGATACACGAAAGACATTACACTGAGATAGTGTTCATCTTGATGGTAATGCCTTGTGTTATAATATAAGGTGTTCCGTCTTAACTGGTAATCAATATACAGTGGTGAACTAGAGACTGTTTTGCATGTATCCCAAAACCCAAGTAGTTGGTCACCACAGGCGCTTTTGCGGCTTTGGATGTAGTTCAAAGCGTTGGTTGCTTTGAATGTTGCAATAACGCTTAGGAGGAAATGGAATCTCCCATTCTTAGTAGCCCTGCGGAAATCTTAGCCTAACATCACGAGCAACACTTACCCTCAACATCAATTCATATGGGCCTGCAGAAGTAGTCGATAGCCACAGGTAACTCCAGTTCAGCGCACCCATACACAAACTCGCTGTCTCTCTCTCTCAGTTTATAGTCGACTACATCTTTGTAGGAAACACTGGGCATAATAAATAGAACTTTCAGTTAGCGATGGAATTGGCTTTATAGCAGCTCTTATTCAATTTATCTAATATGTAATGTTGGGATACCGTACGATATACTGGATACTATGTTAGGCATACTAATAGCATGCTAGTATTGGATGCTGGAAAAATAAAAGTAAAATTTTAAATTAAGGTGAATGTCCAACAATTAACTACAGATAAGAAAATGCTAATATAATTTCCTCAAAATTAAATTTTAAATCAATTTATTTACTTTTCTTTTTTGCCATGAGACAAATTTTGGAATTATGGGAGAGATGTTACTAAAGGATTGGGATATACAATCTAATTTGGCAAGGGTCTCTGCCTAGTTCAGTGTTAATGTTTTTGTCTTTGATACGGGCGATCACAAAATTTATTCTGGAATTTCTAAATTTTCCGCTTCCTGATCCAGAATTTTGAAATCGGAGCTTGCAAAGAAACTTGCACGTATTGCTTATAAAGGGACTGTTGTGAGACTGAGACTGAATTGGAAGTACAATAGACCCATTAGTTGCCTAAATGCAGTCTACCTGCTTGCTTAAAGGACTTGAGCAAAATAGAATAAACTAGTGAGTGGCATTCTCTGTGAATACCTGTCTATCTAAATAATTTTTACCACAATCTTACTAAGATTTACAATTTTCATTTTAGAAATATGGTTACAAATTTTTCTATGAATTAACAATTTAGGGTTAATCACATCAAAGGAAAAAACACTTAATGGATCAGATTTTTTTCAGTAGAAAATCTCCTTAAAGTATTTTATTACTCGTATCTTTAAAAAATTAAACAAAGGATTTGTTAAATGATTAAAAAATATTTTAGTAAAACTTAAGACGAATGTAAATTTAGATTTTAAACAATACTGGAAATTATTTATATGTTAGGTTGTATACACTAGAAAAAGAAATTTATCGTTAAGTATCCTTAAAGGTTCAATATTCTGAAGCACAAGATAGAGAGCTTTATATAGATCGTTCATCTTATATATAAAGGGCAAAGGGCCAATTCTTTTTTTTGTGTGAGACAAGTTGGTACTATTAAAAGGGATAGCGTTGTGAAAAGATAGAAAGGAGGTGTGTGTTGAGTCATTCTTAGATGGGCAAGAGGAGCCTCTTGAACGTTATAACTAGGTCGCTCTTTGATGTATGCCCCTCTCAGCGCGCTAGACTGGTGAAAGATAGCAGCAAAAGATGCATTGAAGAACAAATCATTGCCAAAAAAAAAAGGAGTGTGTTGGTTGGTGTATCTTTTCATAGCCTTCATTCTCCTCCTTCCCTTCTGTTGCTTCCTTTTTCTATTAAGAAGAATATTGATATGCACATTGTCCTTTTAAATTAAGAAGTTTTTATCCTACTGCTTTTAACCTTTTTTTTTATTTAATTAAAAGTGAATTTTTTTTGCTATCGACCGCAACATTATAGTATAATTCGGCGTACTTCGTTTGACACCTTTGATAAGAAAATTTTACTTTATTTTTCCAAGCTGTAATTTTTTTGCATTATCTTTATTTCCCAGCCGAAAGAAACAGAACTTTTAGGGGCGGCTGTTGGTGTAATGGTTATGAGCATGGACTTGTAAGTGGGAGGTCCCCCAGTTTGAGTCCCGCCTATAACCGATAAATTTTATATTCGTTTAAAAAAATGTTTTAAAACAATGTGAGGGACTCCTATAGCTTTACTCTCCAAACATCCATTTTTATGACAAGAAGAGTTTTTGTAGCTTGATTATAACCGTCCAACACTCCGAACTGTAAAAGGCTACATTTTCTACGAAGACATAGGGTAAAGCTAGGAGAGATGAACGCGGTAGGAGAGAAGACACAGGCTTTGTGGTGGCTTCTTTGCCACCACGTGACGTCATGGAAATTAGTCGAGGAGTAGAGAGATCAGAAGCGAACATATTGCAAAATTCTTCAGTTATTTTGTGTGTTCTTTTGTGTTCTAGGAACATTTATACGCATCAGCGTGTGTTTTCATTGCGTGAATTTTCATAACGCTTAGTACCTTTTTTTTTATATACTATATTTATTGTGATTGAAATGAAAGATTTCCAGCTGTCGTTAAAGTTGGACTCGTAGACATAGTGTTTACCAAATTTCATGTCGATCAGCCATGTAACCTTCACAGAGGAGAGGTCTCCTACCTATGGTGCGTCATCTATCCTACCATAGTAGGGGAGACGGCCAAATGAACTGTATTTGTATTTTGTTTCTAGAATAAATGAGAATGTCTTTATTTTGGAAAATAATATTTTATTGCAGATAATAGTAGTTGACATATGTTTTATAAGAACTACTTCTTTAATATATCTCCTATATTTTGGTACAGGGCATTACTTTAAAATGTGCGTCATCTCTCCTAGCTTTACCCTAGTATATTTTTTTTTTAAATCAAGCTGGCCTGCTTGAACCATAGAGTTCAAAGCTCTTACCATGTTTCTGGCGGATTGGATCTTCTTTAAAATTTCCTGAGATATTTAAAATCATTTACTGGGGATATCAACCAGTTGTCATCAATCTTTAAGGTGTTTCCAACATCGCCACAGAGCCGGGAAATACCGAAGACGATACATACATTATGAGGAAACTGAAGAATTCCTCAAGTTTATTTCTTAATTAAAAACGATTATTTAAAATTGCAAATTTAATAGAATATCAGGCTCCATTGATGTTTTCATTAAAGTGAACTTCTTGGTAGTGGGATTTCTTTTACTCTCTATTAAACAATCATCCTCTCGGCAAATCAACCACTCTGTAAGCAGTTTTATTTTTCTTTAACGATAATACATTAATAATATGAAGTCTAATTTTTGCCTGATAAAGAAAATCAGTTAATCAAATAATAATTGTTGACTTTTAGGGTTAAATTGTAGGTTCAAATGTAGGTTTATTTCGGCATCAGATGAACGAAAGTCCATTTTTTGCTGCAAACATTTTTTATTATTATTATAGGTTTTTTTATTTATTTCTTTTAAAAATGATATCCATCTTTAAATAAATTATTATAGTTTAGGAGATATGGCTGTTGCATGAACAGATTTTCTTCGTAACTTTTTAGGAAATTATTGCATTAGATTTTAAAGAAAATTATTGGATTTTTTTTTATTTTATTTAATATAATAAAAATTCAGCACGGATCGTCAACCATAGCGTAATCAAATGTTATATATTTTAAGCTGATGTTTCATTATAACGTAAATGAAATAGCATTTGTTTTCTATAATTTAGTGTTTACGCGTCTAGCAATGTTTATGAATTATATTCTTATCGTAACCAGCCATTATCAGCAATAGAATAGAATAGTAGAATAACAATTTTTTTTTTTTTCTACGCCTGATTCTAAGGCTCTAAGGCTTTTTAGGCCATAAGACGTGTTCTAGCAGTCTAATAAAGTTTGCTAATTAGAAAATAAGGATCGTCGGTGGCGCGTTCGGCGCGCACGTCGTCCAGTTCTGGGCAGGTAGAAACGTGGTTCTGGGTCATTTCTTCAAGGTGGCAAAGAGGACAAATCACTACCCCAATGCGGTGGAGATGGCTCTGTAGGAAGTCGTGGCCTGTGGCTGCCCTAAAGTTTGCCACTTCTACCTTACGTGGCAAGTAATGCGGTAGCGGCTGTTCCATCAGCTTGGCCCAAGTTTTCCCTTCAGCTGATGATTGGGGCTTTCTTCGAACTTTGCTTTTTTTATTTCTTCTCAAGTAAGAGCACACTGTTTTGAAGCTGAGAGGATTATGCGGTTGGCTCATTTTTGCTCCATTCTTCGCCAAAGAGTCTGCCTTCTCGTTCCCCTCAATCCCACAATGACTGGGTACCCATTGGTACGTCAGCACCCATCCTTCTCTAATCAGCTGGGATGCGCTTAGCTTTGCAGCTAGCAACACTGCTGACTCTGGAGAAGCGGGTGACACCAGGGATGCTATAGTAGCTCGCGAGTCGATGAAAATCACTAGCTTGCCGGCATTTACATCTACAGTTCTAAGCTTATCCAGTGCCAGCTTTACTGCTAGGATCTCAGCGTCGTAGTTTGTGGAGAGTTCACCTGCTGCTACTGATAATTCGAACAGCACCAAATAAACCCCCGATCCTGTTTCTCCGTTAGGGTTAGCTGATCCATCAGTATAAATGTGAAGCCATTTGCATCTTGGATATCGCTCGGCAATGATTTGGAGTGCAATCTGCCGAAGCGCCGGTGATAACTCGTCTTTCTTTTTGATGGCCACATCAGATCATCTGCCACTGGGATATTACCATTTATTTCATAGGGCGGCAATCATGCAGTAGGGAACCTCTCTCCCACTGCTTCACTAGACCCGGCAATACCACTATACCACTCCATGAGACCGGTCTTGGTCTTTAATTTTTTTGAGGGTAGTTGATGCTCTCGCCAGAATGCTATCGGCAGTCTTTTTAAATTTTCCATGCATTTTAGGACAGAAAATATAATTCTAGTATTATCAAACATTTATTCTTAAATTCTACAACCGTCAAAACCACCCTTTTTCTTGAAATTCATTCACTAAATTTTACAACACTTCAAGTTGATCTTTTAGGTTTTCGCAGCCATTTTTGTAAAAAAAAAGACTATAAGTTATTGAATCCTTTTTTAAAAATAGTTTACTGGAAAAAACAACTACTGTTTAAATTCATAAATAAAGAAGATTTTTACAACTTTTGTTCAGTTTACATCCAGTTTTAAACTCGAACGCGAATAAATTGTCACTTTGTTCTCTTGTCAAAATAATGAATATCATTATTAATAGTTCATTACTGTGATCTATGTCCAACAAAAATGAGCTGTCCTTAATAATCTTGCTTAATAGCTTTGCTTAAGTTAAAATTAGAAAATGTTACTAAAAGCAGATAGAATAATGTAATATACATTAAGTACTTTGCTTAAAAGATAATATAATAAAAGTGTTGCGGAAGTAAAGATTTTGTATAGATGGAGAGGAAAAGAAGCACAAGAAGAAGAAGAAGACGACGAAGAAGAGTTTGTAGTTGTTGTTAGTGTATATGTAGATAAAGGGGGCTGAGGAGGCGGACTCATGGCTGTTGACAAGTAAAAGATTCATTGAACTTAGCCCAAGAACTAAGAGGAATTTGCCAGAATAGCGTTGCGAGCTGTCTTACTCTTTTCTTGCTAGTTATTTCTGTGTGTGTGTGTGCGCGCGCGTGGGTCAGTGTCTGTTGTTTCTTGCTGTCCTTACAGCAAGTCCACCACTATTTATGGTTAGTTTGCAAGTTTGTGTTAGTGAGTTTGTGCGTGCTCTGTGATGGAGTGTCCTGTCAGATTTAGTGAGATTACACTCAATATTCTCACTTACTACCAAACCACATACTACAATCTCTCTCTCTCTCTCTCTCTATCTATCTCACTTGTCTACTTCATCTCTATAACCTCTTCAACATACACAATGAGCTCATCAAGATTGTACACAATTCAAGACCTTTTACATTCTCTTACTGCTGTGAGAGAAAGTGCCCCCCCCTCCTGTTACATTATTTGACTGATCATACTCATTTTCTCTTTCTTTTACCCTTTAACAACCCAGTTTGCTTGTCTTTACAAAAATTTCAATCTTTATTTTTTTGTTATTCTTGTTTGATCTGATTTATTTTTGTTCATTTTTTCCATTTTTTCCATTATTATTATCAGTAGTCTAGATTTAAAAATAATTACTTCTTTTTTCTACCAAAGTTGAATAATATGAAATTTATTCCACCAAATATAGGGTAAAAAGTAGTACTTTTAATCACTAGCGGTTAAAAATGAGTTTTTAATCTCCAAAGATTAATTAAAAAAAAAGAAATTATAATGTTATCACCTTTCAATTAAATTATTTTTATAGTTTGGATAATAATACTAAAATATATAATTAATAAATATGTGTACAGTATTTTTTTAACTTGTAGATGTTTAATTATACTTTTTGCTATTAAATATATTAAGTTATATCATGTACAACATGGTTTACAGATAAACCGTTGAAAATGGACTAAGCGAGACCATTGGAGTCTAAGTTCGAAGAATTGAAAAAAAAAATTCTGTAGGGACACTCACACGACTCGACTTTTCTTTATATACTCCCCTCTTAATAAACTGACAATTTCGTACTTTCCCTTATTGCTGAAAGAGAAAGTATTGCGATAATGTCAAATTTTGAATATTGAGTTTTCACCGGAAATATACGTTTTGAGGTCCTCTGAATCGGAAAAAGTGGTTTTTAGAAAACGATCTATATGTGTGGTTGCTCGCACGCTCGTGTATGTGTGTTTGTTTGTAGATTATGTAATTTTCCCGGTAAATGTTTTTAAAAAAAGCGATAGGTATATAAATAATCTAGATAGTCGATTTTGTCCGAAACCTTTGGCGTTAGTAACTAAACGGAAAAACGGAATACCATATTTTATCTTCTTGTGATTTTGAGATATTTTGTTCACACACACATACACACACACACACACACACACACATACACAAAACAGACCATTTGCTAAAAACGATCACAATTTTTTCTCTTACTAGTTGTGTGAGAAAGTAACATATTAAAGGCAAGTCAAGAAATGTTCACTTATTTATTAATTTAAACTACAAAATTCAAAAGCCACCAAAATAAGATTATATTAATGATATTGAAATAAAGTTGCAATTCTTAAATTAAACATACGTATATTGTAATATTTTGAAATCCATTTAATAATAAATTTAAACTTAAAGACCTAATATAATTCTGTTTAACTTTAACTTAATTATGTACAATCTTTCCCTTTTCAATGGACAGTATTCTCTTATTGGTTACCATACATTGTTAACAGTTTTTATATCCTTTTGTAAATAGTTTTAACTATTGTAGAGAAAATATATTATATAACATTCTGAACTTTTATTCTGTACAATATTCGCTTACATTTATGTGAACAAACCTGAATTTGAATACATAAAATTGGCACTTTATTCTCTTGTCAAATTAAAACTATTTTCATTATGCAAACTAATACAGTTTTTATTGTTTTTTTCTGTTGCAGACTTTAAAATCACCAATAGGATATAATAACGCATTAAAGGTAGGTCTTTTTGAAGTAATTATTTTTAAAAAGAGTTGCATTTTATTTTTAATCCTTCAGTTCCCTATTTTTTTTTTTTTTTTTATTATGTTTTTATAGCCGTAATGAATTCGCTTATGGTTTTTCTCTTCACTGGGTTCATGATTTTCTTAACTATCATTTTGTGTACAAACCCGAATCATAAATTTAATGTATTGTATTTTTTCATTGAACAAAAATTTTTATCAATATTGGAATGTTGAGAATTTTTGATACCAAATATTAGGGAGAATTTAGAGAAGAAAAATATCTTTATTTGAACAATTAACAAATATTAATTGGTTGACAAATCTTGAAGTACGTTCTGGAGGTAGTTTTGGTTCGTCGTCGTCGTCGGGTAGTTTTCTGTTCGAGTTGGTGGCCTATTCCAGCGTCTTTATTGTGTAAAATGGCTAAAAATCTATATGCTGTCTCTGTCTATGAAGTATTTGTTGAGATTTCTAATTCCCTGTGGATATAATATTAGAAAACTTTGACATTGACAAATCTGATGCTTCATGAAATATTTCTAAGTTATAATAGAGAAAAATTAGCGAATTTCTTAAGCTAATCTCAAGATAAATGAACATATTATGCTTAGGTAGTATATTTATGTTGACGCTAGTATTTGTAATGTATTAACTGTTTTTGCTAGCGGATTATAATGCAAGCATTGTGTATGTTTTAGGTTATTATTATACATACGTATGTACATCTGTGTCAGAGTGTGCGTATAAGTTTGTGTAGTGTATATGTATTGTTTGTGTGACATATATAATTGTTTTGTCAAGAGACTGACTGGTTGACATGATGTATATTCATCTTACTACTTAGATTATGTTATGCAGCAGCACTCACTAGGTGCGCTAGTGGTGGTTGCTAACAGAAACTACGAATTCTCTCTCTCTCTCTCTCTCTCTCTAAAATATATATATATATATATAACGTGTGTGTGTATGTATGTATATTCTCTCGTCACTCCATACTGGTGTTATATTAGTGCCGATAGTGTTGTGTATCCAAAGAGAGGGGAAGTACTAGTTGAGGTGTCTGTTCGTCTTTACTGGCAGCCTTACTGTTGCTGATTACATCATCTACATCATACAGAAGTGTCAACATTTCTAACAAGTCTCTTACTTACTAATACTGTTGCTGTTGCTCTTTATACTTCATGTTTCTCACTCATCCAGAATATCTATTGTTTACTTCCACTCGTTATACTCGGTATTGTATAACTCATAAATCATCTGCTGCTACACAAGGTTGTTCCCTTTCTCACTCTCACAGCAGTCTCTCTTCTTCCTTTCTCCCACTCTATATAGTTACCCGTTAATATTGTTTATTTTACTAATTATTGATGTGATCAAATATATCTACCTATTTACACACAACATTTTCTATGTTCTATGTAAATAGTTCATCGAGTTAATTAATTTTCTTTGTTTATATTCTCTTGTAGAATAAATTTACTTTTATTACTGCTGTTATTGTTATATCTTTGCTTATATTTTCCTCTTAATTAATAATTGTTTATAATGAAATTATCGTTAACGCTTCGATCCTGTTTTATCTTTCTTTGCTTAAATTTAATCCTGCAAGAAAAGTTTATTATATTATTTTGTTTATTACAGGTAAATTGAATTTTTATTTGCTCTTGCAGCATAAAAATTTTCTTAAAGTACGTGTTAACAAAGAAGAATTGGTTGCCCTAGGCTTGCATGATTTTGAGGCATTTAGCGGTTATATAAGATCGTTCATCAAGGGTCAAAGGAAAGAAACAACCTTGACTTATTTCGAGCTTTATTTAAGATCGCTTGAATAGTTTCTGCGCTTATGTGAAGAAGCTAATTATTTATAAAACGATTCCAATATCTATTCAACACTCTTCAGCCCTCTTCAGCACCTGGGAACGAAAAAAATATTAAGTAAATGGATTTTAGGCTAGTTAAAGATGTAAAACACTGGGGAATTAGGACTAATCAATAATTACGGGATTTGTTCAAGATTTAGGATTCTGTTAGATGCTTAAAAAAAAAAAAATTGATACTGAAAATGGCAAGGAATACTTGGGGAAGATTAGAGATGAATAAATCCATGGCCATGTGGAAAGTCAATGAAGGAATGGGAGATCTGGTATGGGTGATCGCTTGATTAGGAAAATGATATGAAAATAATCGGTTTCTCAGATCTACAGAATTGGTTTTTCCACTTCTACATTTTTATCAATGATTTTGTTAAAATTTAATTAAATCAAATGTAGGTATATATATACCTATCGCTCAAATAATAAATAAAATGAAGTTAAAAAAAAATATATTAAATATTTGTAACCAGCATATTATAATTATAATATCATTATTGTTAATTGTAAATGTGGTGTTTACATGTTTACAAATTGTGGCAGAGAGTTAGTTAAATGTTGTATACTACAGAAATGGTGGTGAACGATCACCATCACACTAGTAATGAAGTGAAATGAATTTTCCCTGAATGTCAGGTGAATGAGTGTATTTATACGTATGTGTATATAGGCTGTCAAGTGTGCAAATGTAATATACTGCTCTCCATCGTATTGGAACATAAGGTCACTAGGTCAAAAGGCTTATTCCGGTCATCTAAATTGTTTTTTTCTTTTTCCACCTTGAACTCTACTATATTTATCTCTATTGTTTGGATATTTAATCTTATAGCATGAAAATTGGAATTTTTCTAATTTTCAATTAAAAAAAAATATTCAAATTTGTTACTGAAGAAATACATTAGGAGGAGTTATACACGTATTTAATAAATATCGCTGTGCCATTATAATTTCCTTTAGTCCGCACGAGTCACATCTAACGTGCACGATTAATAGACCTACATAAACAGTTTCACAAACTTTTCGATTTTTTGTTTTAAAAAAGCAATACTTTATATAAGTAGTAGAGAATTTTCAAGATTTTTTTTTCCCGTTATTTTCAGTGGAAATTAGTATGTTATTTTCAAAATTACCAGGTTATAAATTAGTAGGTTATAATTTGAGTTCGTGTACGTAATCAAAACTTATTGTCGCGTTCCCTTGACTACCCTTAAATAAAATATCAAGTTTGCAATATATTTGCAATTTTCACTTTTTTGAACTTATGCGATCGCACGTACATTCGTACACACACACAGATCAATTTCCTAAAACTACCTTTTTCTCTTAACTCAGGGTTACTAAAAACCTATGTTTCCGGTGAAAACTCGAAATCGAAAATTTTACACGATCCACAATACTTCCTCTTAGGGCACTAAGAGAAAGCAAAAAAAAGTTGTAATTACCTGATTTTGGAAATTATCTGATGGATAGAACAAAATGCTTATTTTCAAAGTTCTTTGCGAATTTTTGTATTTGTTTTTGTTTTACAGAGATTTATTATATTTATACTGTATTTCATTGAATTAGAAGGAATTTAACGTGCTTTCAGAATGATTTAATAGCAGCTTTAGTCTTCTATTACTAGAAAGAAAAAAAATCTGTTGTGAAACACTCACACAACTTTCTCTTACTCCAGTTTGCAAAATTATAATTGACAAACTTTTATAGTTAGTATATAAAATTTAATGAAATTCGTCGGTGTTTCTATGAAGAAAATCACAAATACTGAAAAAAACTTCAGTAAAAACACACTTCCGGTTTACTAATTTTCTTGAAACTCGGAATTTCAACAACATATTTAATTCTAATTAATATTATTTAGATGATAGGATTGTGTAATAAACTGAACTAGCACTTTAGAAGAAACCGTAATCCCACCCCTCCCCCAAAAGGACCCTTAAATCAATTTTCCTGAAGAAATGTTTCAAATAAAAGCTGTAGCGCTTTGAATGTGTAGTTGATATACTAAGTTTCAAGACAGTCGTTGGAGCCATTTTTGAGAAAATCGCAATATAGTAAAAAAAAAGAACTAGTAAAGTGGTACTTTCGGTTGAGGAATTTTGACTGATAATCTACTGTCGGATCCCATGGTGATACGTAAACGGAATATCAAGTTTGAACTTTCTACGATTTTTCATTTCTGAGGTATGCTGTTCACAAACATACATACATACATACACAAACACACACACAGACCATTTTCTAAAACTACTTTTTTGGACTCAGGAGACCTCAAAACGGATATTTCCGGTGAAAACTCGATATCGAAAATTTGACACGATTACAATACTTCCTCTCTCTAGAAGTAAGAGAAAGTAATAATAATGTACTTGAATTTACATGATATAAACTACTAAATACTTCATATTTACTGATTAATAATTATATCACATTCAATAATTATGAAGTAATAAATTAATTTAACCCAGCTTCCGCTAATTAGTAGGTATTTGCAAGCTTTCACATGTTAAAATATTCACTTTTCACTTATTAAATTAATCATATGTACAATTATTCATGTTTAACAATATAGTTTATGAAATTCCTAATTAACTCCATAAATTAGATCGTTTATTTAAAATTTTATTGAATTGAATATTTTAATAAATTAAGTAAACACTGAATAATAATATAAAACAATATTAACTCGGCTAAAGTTTATAAAGGTAATAAAAATAAATAAAAAGCTGTATTTCTCATTGAGTTTGAATTAAATTTAAAAGTGCCGTTGAGATATAATCTTAATGTAAATAAAAAAAAATAATAAATTTTAACAACTTCAAGTGAGAGAGAGAGGAGAATATACATAAATATTTATTGTTAGATAATTTTATTGGTGATTTTATATTCATTAGCTTTTCTTTTTTTAACAGCCTTTAAATATTCTATCACCTCAATTTTCCCATTATTGTGTTGATTTGAAATCGTCTATTGACAATGAGAGAAACTCTTTTGAATTTCATTTATTTTCTCATTTAGAAAGTACTTATAGTGTTTACCTTTTGATTTTATTACTTTCTCTTAATCTTTAAATAGACGGATTGTTTTTCGTATCACATTTTAAAACATCTGGATAAACTTTTTGCTGGAAGTTCCTTCTCCTTATTTCCTCGGAGTCTCATATCCGAAATTCTTGGTTGCAAGGTTGCCCATGCAAAATTTGAGTAATATTTGAATTTAGTATATAGGTCCGTTCTAGGCCCCACTTCTTCAAGATTACTCTATAATCCCCCATGAGGAAAACCTCAGCTTAAGAAAACCTATTTTTGCTCAGATTTATCCTATATTTGCCTCATACACCTTTTCCGGTCGTTAGCCTGCCCTTAGCCATGGGCTTCTTCAGAGTAGTCCTTTCTTGACTTCGTTTTCTTTTCAAAGTTTTGTTTGCAAAGACAGGGTTGCTTATCCCGGAAACGTTACTATTATTTGTCCTTGTTACAGTGTCAAGTTATCTCATTATTTTCACACACCAATTTAACCGTGGCATTCGAAGAAGCAATAACTTTATGTTCCTCTCCGGGTTATTAATTTTGCCGAGGTTTTCCCCCATAACATGACAAATTATTTTAATAATTCCAATCCATGTTGCACTGGTCACGCCTTCCAATTGCATAAATTTGTTCCTGGAAGATGCAGGAACACATTCCCATTTACTCCAGGTGCCGGGTTTAAAACGCCTATTCGTTTCAGCTTCAGATCCTCAGGTTCCCCGAGCAGATCCGCATACACTATTCAAAACAGATTCATTGCTCTACTCTTCTTTTATTTAGACTCGTAGAGAAGTTTTTGACGAAGCTATTGGTTTCTTATCATCAGAGACATTTTCCGTGATAGCCTGCTTCATTTTGTGGTCATCGACCGGTTTCGGGCGGTCGCCTATCTTCAGATGCGTTTGTCACACAGTGTGATAACACAGACTTGCACAGAGCAAATTTAGTAAACACACTCAGAGTGACAAACGCATCCTGAAGATGGACGAACGCCCGAAACCGGTCGATGACCACAAAATGAAACAGGCTATCACGGAAAATGTCTCTGATGCTTTCTAGCTCTGCGGAACCAACACCACAACAACTATCATTTCTTAATCTTCCCATCCATCGCTAAGGGGGGAGCTTCAGAAGGGAAAGTCTGGGATTCTCATTTGTATATTTTTTCACTATTATAGGATTTTAAGAACATTTAATTGAATGACAATAACTGATGTCCATCAGAATAATTATGAGATCTGACAGAGTTTTGGGAAAAATTTTAGAGTTTTTATTTTTTTTAATTTAGTTCAAATTTAGGGAATTTAATTTAAGTAATATATTAATCCATAAACTTGTTTTTATAATTTTATATATTTCCTTTGTAATGGCTTTGTATTTGTAAATAGCTGTAACAGAAAAAGGAATAACAAAATGATCGTAATGTAATAAAGAGTTTAAGATAAGAAAAATAAGATTCAGTGGGAAAGCTGGAAAATACCAGAAATCTGAAGAGGGAAATAGTAGAATAGAAGGTGTGTGGAATAAAATTTCCTGAGGGTAATAAGGATTTTTGGAGGAGCCCAGAGACTAGGCTGGTTCAGTTGTTATAAATTTTACAAGATAAGTCCCAGGGGCGTATTAAAGCAAATTATTTCTAGGTAAAGAGGTGGTGCCTGAGCTGCCAGCTTTCTCTTTTACTTCCTTTTCTACTCATTTTTTTTTCTCTTTCTTTTATTTGGCCTTTTTTATGTGTCCAATAATCGTTTTAAGCCATCCAAGCAAAACGGGAGGCAGAATGGTTTTTTAAAAAATTGAGTTACAGCCGCCACCGTCCTAATGGGATTATGGGCTAGTTAGATTTGTTATTCTGAAATTATAATAAGTGCGAAGCTTTACTTTATCCATTTTTACTTTCTCTGACACTATGTTAGAGAAAATGTTGCGATGTATCAAATTTTAGAAATTGAGTTTTCATTTGAAATACACATTTTGTACGAATAAATCGTTTTTAGCGAGTGGTCCGCATGTGTATGTAATATATATATATGTCTGTATGTGTGTGTGTGAACAGAATAACTTGAAAACAAAAAAATCGCAGTAACCTCAAACTTCGTATTCCGTTTGGGTACTATAACTGCATCTGACACGAAGTTTTCGGATTACTACACGAAGATTACTAATCTTAGTAGGCAAAGAAGGCAAGAAACTTGGCAAATTATATTGCGCCCAACTAGAGCGCACCCAAATTACTGATCCAAATGCCCAAAAACATTTCAAATTTAACGCCACGAATTCCCCACACAACCGAAACTAATTGTTTTGGAAAAACGTTTTAAGCCAAAGTAATATGTTTATATCCTTTGCAAATAGCATATCAAATTTAAAGGAAATGGTTACAGTCATTTCAAGAAAATTAAAAAAAAAAAAATTTTTAGAATTTATATTTTGAAAAATAATATTTTTGAGAAAAATTGATGAAAAAAAGACTGGTGCAATCCTCCAGAGAGAAAATATTTCCCTCAATGTCAAATACCTATTTTGTAAAGTCGGAATACGAAATAGAAACAGGAACTTCCGGTTAACCGATTTTCTTCAAATTTGAATTTTCTACCAATCTTATAATGTATGTTTATATTATGTAAGTGGTGGAACCAGATATTATATTAAAAATGATAGTTTACACGGAAGCCTAACGTTACTGTCTTCCCAAAACCAATTTGTCGATCCAAAAAAAAAAATCAATTTGACGATCAAAGTTTATTTCTGGTAATTCAGTTCTGATAATTTTTGTTTAAATATGTGTTGGTTGCCTGAAAGGCAAAACATTTTGAAAAATACCCACATGCTTCCTTTGTTATAATTCTAAAAGCTAAACTATGCATTGATCTCCCTTTTACTATATGTTTTTAATGTTGACCTTTACAGGTGACATTATCATCTTCATAATGTCAAACTTTTCTTCCCCCTCCCATCAAGCTTAATAACAAATTTTTCTTTTAACACCCACCAACTGTCAGTTTTTATTTACTATAATTATTTATAAATTTTAAATAAGAAAATTGCTTTGATCTTCCATTAAATTTTTCCACGTTGATAATCCCGATATATTGGTATTATTTGAAAATTTCAGTCACTAAATGTTAGGTCTTTCACTATCTTGCCTTGAACTATGTGGATTTTTTTTTTTTTTTTTTATTCAGCGCATTGAATACTGAATAGAAATGGGGAATATTAAACTACACTATCTAAAGGTATACTCAGCGCGACAAAAGGGTTGCATTAGTGACAAAATATCTATTTAGCACAACAAATTTAATGTTTCCTAACAACAATTGAGATACTGCAACAAATTTCGTGGTGGTCACAAAAAATATATTTTTAATTTACTGCTATCAGTCTAATTCTTGGGCTTAGCTACATTTTCTATCAGTTTTTTTTTACAAATTATATAATACTCTAAAAATGTGTATATATAAAAATAAAGTAAATTAAATTCTAAAAGTTATTTTCATCAACAAAAATGAAAATTTTATTTATAAACAATATTTATTGGCAAATATACTAAAATTTATTAAAGTACTTTAAATTATGCATATATTATTAAAATAATTGATTTTTTAATTTACTTTTATAATTATCTAAATGAGAATTGATACCTGGGCTGATATTAAAAAAAAAAATAAATCCTATTTTGAACTACTTATCAAAAAAAAATTCGCCTATATTGTACTTGATTGTACATTGTGCATATAATCATATTTCTTGTATTGATTTTCACTTAACGCTATTATCAGTACTATGATAACGATAATGCACAACAAAATCAAATAAAATATATGTGATAAATACAATAAAACACATAAGAAACATAAAATAAGAATGCCATATAACTAGAATTACATATTTTGTCGTTCATTTAAATATTTTTTCCGCTCTCTTATTTTCTTTTCTGTTTTTTTTTTTTTTTTAATCGTGAAACTACATGTTTGAAATTATTAAATATTTGTCGTTCTGTGAATATTTTTTTGTGATTTTTTTTTTTCATTTTCTGTCGTTTCTCACTCCAATTTTATCATTCATAAATATGTATTTTGTCAGAAGGTAGTATGGCAACCATAAATTATAAGTCCGCATGAATTGGGATTAGCTTTATATGTTTATAAATACCATATTATATGTTCCATATACACTTGTTTTACAATAAATCGGCAAAGTAGGTGCCACAAGGAAATGAATTGTTTTTAACCTAATTGCATATTTAGTTATTAATATTGTTGCATTTTTTATTTTCTGGGCCAAAAAAAAAAAAAATTGTTTTCACCTTTATCATAGCTTTATTAAAAAAAAAAATTTTAACAAAAAGTTAAAAACAGAATTGGTAAAAAAGCCTGAATTCCAGATTCTTTTCTACTAATGTTTAATATGATAGACTTTTCCATGAATGCTCTTTCTCTAACTGGAAAGACCAGCAGGTTTTAGTAGGTTAGTGCTTTGAGAGTTAGTAGCGTAACTCTTGATTGCACAAAGGACAGAATTGAGGGCAAGTGGTGGGAGATAGCGTTAGAGACTGAGAGAGAGAGAGAGAGAGTGGGTGAGAAAGAAAGAGAGAGAGAATGAAAGGATTTATGTAGTACCTGAGAGATTAGTGTTTGCGTATGAGTGCGCTAGCTATCCATACAACGAGCCACGTCGAAGTACCTAGGAGAGAAAGAGAGAGACCGCCTGCTTTGCAGAAAAAGAAGCGGGTAAGGGCTTTTGAGTGGGGTTCGCGTGTCTTAAGTTTTTGTGTGTGCTTGTATGTTATTCTGCTGTCCGGAAACACAAGGTTTGCCCTAGTCTGTTAAAAGTTTTACCTCGCTCAACCAGGCTACGAAGAAGGGTAGTAAGAGGCAATGTTGTAACCTATCCAGTTACATTTGCTTGGTCAGCCGGATTTTGACAATTTTATGTGACATATAAGTGTCATTGTGTATACTGTGCGTGCTTTTTTTTTTTTTACATTACTTTTGTCACAGTAACTTCCTTATCAGTTTGAATCAAAATTTCAGGAAGATACCTTGAACAATTCAAGTTATTATTATTAATATTTTATCACATCTACTTTGAAGCAACGAAAGGATAGTGTGAGAAGAAGCTGACTGATAGATAAACTTTTGATCCAATCTGTGAGTGGTGGGAACTCCTGTCAGCTGTTCACACTATTAAGTTAGCCAGCTTCCACTGCATTTAACCTCCATATTCACTGAAATAGAAATTAGAAGTACGTATTGTTCTATCAATTCCTCCTTTGAGCAGTACACCATTAGAAATAAGTAAATTACACTGTTAGAATATTTCATTAAATCCTGAATATTTTTGAGAAAAATAGATGAAAAAAGAAACTGTTTTGAATGTTAATGCAGTCCTCATTGTCCAATCTTATTGCAATTCTCACACTTGTGTTGGAAAATTTTCCTTGAAAGTACTTAACTTTTATGAAATGTTTAGTTTCTTTATCTAACACTGGGTCTTGAATTTTACTGAAATGACTTAGAGAAAAATCTAAAATCTCTGCCCATGCAAAAATCAATATTTCCATATTTCTGTTTCAGTTTCTCTGTGTTGAGTATTATTATTATTATTTTATTATTCAAGGAAGGGGAGGGCCAAACCCTACGCTATCCAAAGCCTCCCTGGGCCCATATAGCTATCCCTAAAGAATAACAACTACAAAAGGGTCTGGAACAAAAGTGCAGGACCAGGTTTTACCCATCTAAGTTTCACCACAGACCGAACAAATCGGACCAAAACCTTAAAATGACACTGCTTAAGATCCTCTACTGATATCCTATTCCGGCCGAAAGTCCTAAACCTAATCTCCTCACAGCCCAAACAATCCATCATCAGATGCATGGGTGTTTCCTTCTCCGCCTCACAAACTCTACAAAAGGGGTCAGGCATGAGTCCATTGTATAGAGATATCTTCTTAGGCCACAATGCCCAGTGAGGAAACCAATCAGATCTGAGAGAGGTCCGTGAAAGTCATCGGATCCCGCTACTCAAAGCTCCGTCCGGACCCCCAATGAGCATCTTAGACTTCCGACAACAATGAGTGCACTGAGGTCATCCACGTCTGGAACCCTGACAAACATGTGCCAGAAGACACACCAACAGCAGGCTCTGGACCAATGAAAGGGAGAGAGGCGCCTAATTTGACAAAACTATCCACCTCCTCATTCCCAAAGATTCCCATATGACCTGGAACCCAGACCAGAAGCACATCCTTCAATAAAAAAAGATCTTGCAGTCTTTTAGTAGAACATTCCAACACCAATCTGGAAGTGAAGGCACATGAGCTAAGCGCCTTCAACGCAGCCTGGCTGTCCGAGCAGATACAAACACCTTTTAAGTTAGTGTTACGCACCCTCTCATCCAAAATACAGCAAAGAATTGCATAAACCTTAGCCCGGAAAACGGTGCCCCCCCCTATGTCGAGTAACTGCTTCAAATTTAAAGAAAATATTTTGGACCAGTTTTCGAGAAAATCGTGTAAGACTGGAAAACTCAATGCCCTTGAAGTTGCATTTCCGGTTAACCAATTTTGACCGCAATCTTCCTATTGGATTATTGGATTTCATGTAGTTAAATAAAAGAATATAAATTTTTAAGTTCTCTGCTACTTTTCGTTTTTTTATTCAATAATTTTGAAAAGAAGTATTTCCAGAGAAAATTCAATATATATATATTTTTAATTTCTCTTATTTTTTTGAGAAATCGTACATCAAAACTGCTAACTTTCTTTCAAATTTCTTTGAAAAAGGTGCAACTGACTTTCATATATTTATATAATTTAATTGAATTATTTCTAAGGAGTGTTCGTCATTTATAAATGAATATATTTTAGAAAATGGGCTCAAGATTTTATATAAAAAATAAAATTGTAAATACTGAATTCATATTTCTTGTATATGATAATTTTTAATAATCTAATTATGAAATCATTCGTAAGACTTTCTGTATCACAAGTTCCATTTGATAAATATCAAGTCTATTTTCAGGCTGTTATTAGAAGGACCATATTATATATAAAAAAGTCAAACTGAATAAATTATTTTTTCTAATAAACCCCCATTGAATCTTAAACGAATCTTCTTGAAATAATATTTCAAACAAAAAGGAAGTATTAATATTTACAGATATAAATAAGAATACGGATTTGTGTCCAGTGCTGCTCCTTAGATTTTTTTTCTTTCTAGGAGCCTCTACAACTCACTGTCCGGTGATGGACATTGTCTATAGCCAGAAAACACTGTCCGGAATGCGCGTAGTGCACTGAGAATGTTGCTCTGGGCACCACAGATGTTAACGCGCCCTATATAAAAAAATTCTGGTGTGAAACACTCACACAACTTTCTCTTATTCCAGTTCTCAAAATTGTAATTGACAAATTTTGTAGTTACTGTACCAAATTGAAAGAAATTAGTCGAAAATTGAAAAAACTGTTCAGTAAAAGCACACTTCCGGTTTACTAATTTTCGTGAAACTCGGCATTTCGGCCGTCTATTTATTTTTATAAGAAACTATAAGAAACTTGTTTCTAATTAATTTTGTTTGGATGATAGAATTGATAATCATCTATGATAGCACTTTAGAGAAAACCATAACCCCACCTTCCCTAAAAAGTGCCCTTAAATGAATTTTCCCGGAGAAATGTTTCAAATAACAGTTTTAGCTGTATGTGTAATAGATATATCAAGTTTTAAGAAAATTGTCGGAGCCATTTTTGAGCAAATTGCAAAAAAGTAAAAAAACCAACTAGTAAAGTGGTACTTCCGGTTGAGGAATTTTGACAGATAACGTACTGTCAGATCCCATGGTGATACCTAAGCGGAATATCAAGTTTGAACTTTCTACGATTTTTCGTTTTGTTCACATACATACAACACACCACACCACACAACACACACACACACACACACACCACACACACACACACACACACACACCACACACACACACAACACGGACCATTGCTAAAAACTACTTTTTGGACTCAGGGACCTCAAAAACGGATATTTCCGGTGAAAACTCGATATCGAAAATTTGACACCGGAAGTAAGAGAAAGTAATATGCTAAGTTCTTTGTAGATATTGAGATAAAATTATGAAAAACCTAACACCGGTTACGTGTCGTGAACTGAAGCGGATAGCAAACATACTTTACTATTAATTATTTCACATTAATACAACAAATAAAATCCAAAGCCACACCATACCTTATAAATAAAAAAAATATATATAAATAAATATATAAATAAAAACATAATATATATAAATATAAATATATATAAAAAAAATATATATATAAATAAAAACATGTATTTCTTAAGATATACGTATATATATATCTTAATTTTACATTCGGAATTTAAGGCCGTCTAAAAATATAGTCATTTCTTTTCTTTATATGCCTAATACATCTATAGAGAATTGTTGAAAATAGCAGATCTGGATCATATTGTCGCCAAATTAGCGAAATTTTAAAGCCGCCAACGTATGTTCTAAAGTCATATTCTTATATTCGTCATAGAGTGAAGTGATTTATCAAATTCATTTCTTAGAATTTATAATTATTAGTTAAAAATTTTCAGTTTCTTAAAATGTAATATTAAATGAACAAAAACAAAAATTAATTAAAGAACATTTAAGCCCTATTTGATTTCCCAAATATATTATATATACAAATATCCCGTCCCACAAAGCCACCTACCAATCAACCTAAACTATTAAAGTCAGAGAACATTAAAGCTGTTATAAGTTCTTATTGGTGAAGAAGTTTCTGGTTTAGCAGGAAAAGTGTGGGTGATGGTGAAGTAGTGTTGTTCGCTCCATCCCGCCAACAGACATCATCGTTCATAATTCATTTGGAGAGAGTGTGCTGGCAACATCAGGACCAATGGCAGGAGCTCTGGGTTAGCTAACTTTCCAATTCCCACAACACAACTACAGCTCTGATATCCGGCCACCGCCAGACTGACACATTGGTTCTTGACATTTCTTCTCTCAACTCCGTGCTATTTGGAGTGGGTGTTACTGCCTGTTAGATTTCTTTTAAAAAGAAACTTTTATAATAGAACACTGTTATATACTTTTCTCTCATAGCCTTCCACCAAATTCGTCCACCCATCTTTCGTACTGTAGAAAATGACTTTCTTAAAAAAAATGCCTTTTCTTTCATTCTTCTTCTAGTTAGTTATTCATTCTTTAGAAATCCTTTAATGACATATTTAGGAATGTTAATTTTGCCCTATATTTTGACAGTTTATCTTCAGAGACAAACAGTTAAGTTTTTCCAGAGTTTCTACCCAAGGAAAAGAGTGGCCAGTTTTTAGAAACTTGGCAGGTGAAGAATAAAAACAAACTTTTAAAATCTGATGTAGCACAAGAAAGACTGAACGAGATTTATCAAAAGTTGGCCTTCTGTAGCTGATTGAAATTAGAACTTCATCAATGATATTTTGTTTATATTCTATAAGGAAACATCTCGGAAAGAGATTATGCAAAGACTGTGAATGGTGAGCGCAGTTTATCAGCATTTGTTATATAGTTTAATCGTAATTGAACATATATACGACAGAAATTTTGGAGCCAGAGGAATCAAATGGAAATAGAATGACATTCTTAGTTGTCTGACTAGATATTAGAAGCTTAGGGAGAGGAATGAGTATAAGAATAATTCCAAAATTTATCATAGATTACTCGCAAATATCTCCCGTCTGCCGAAGACTAAATACCATCCTTAGTAAAGAATTCGGTGATCGTGTCAAATTTTCGAAATTATTGAGTTTTCATAGGAAATACATGTTTTGAGGCCTATGAGTACGAAAAAAATGTTTTTTTTTGGGTGGGGGGAGAATGGTCTATGTTTTTGTGTGTGTAACAAAGTCTTTCAAAAACAAGAAATCTCAGAAAGATTAAACTTGGTTTTCCGTTTAGGTATCTGACACAAAGGTTTCGGGCATTAACCAGTATTTCGACTTTTTTAAATGATTTTTTTCAGCATTTCGCGATTTGCTCGAAAACGGCTCCAACACAAATATATATATATATATATATACAGAAATATCTATCATCCATATTTTTAATATTTTTCTGGGAAAATTGATTCTGGTTCTGGGGGAACGGTAGCGTTAAGCTTTCCACAAAAACGCCACTTCTACAACGTATATATAATCTTTATAATATATTAGGATGATTGTTAGAATTCTAAGTATGAAGAAAATCGGTAAACCGAAAGTGCAACTTTAAATTTTTAAGCTTTTTTAAGTTTGAATCTGGTGTGAAACACTCACACGACTTGCTCTTACTACAGTTTATATAGAATTATAATTGGTAAACTTTCTTCAAACTTATAATTTTGAACTTATTGTTTACTAGTCTTCAATATTTTTTTGAGGGAGCATGACCTTCCAGCTCCACAAATCCTTTCCAGAATGTTTTCTTGGAAATGAAAGTTTCGCATAAAAGTGATGTGCTCTCTGTTTGTATGGTTAGTATCCCAAATTTAATGAAACCCGTTTGTATTATGGTGAAAAGAGTTTCTCCCGTTTAAATCACAGAAAAGTAAGAAACACTTCAGATATGTCGTAATTCCGGTCAGCTGATTTTCTGCGAATTCGGAATTTTGGCATTTTTATAATTAATTCTATTAAATATTATACAGATGTTACACATCTGTAAGTAAAGTAATAATGAAATGGTAGTTGAGAGGAATGTTTATTCTTTTCTCCCCTCCTCCAAACCCTTTATGCGGAAATTAGTTCGGAAATCCGTTTCAAACAAAAGTGAAAGATCTCTCTGTATGTTTGGTTAGCATACAAAATTTAATGAAACGTTTTGGTTCTTAATGAAAAAAAAAAACTGTTCAGTAGTTATACTGAAAACACAAACACACATTTCCATATCCACCTTTTCTGACTCAGGGGGACCTCAAAACGCATATTTCCGGTGATAACTCGATTATTAAAAATTTGACATGATCGTTAATACTTCCTTTTATAGCAGTAAGAGGAGGAAAAAAAGATTTTGTTTTTTTTTCCCCCCGTTTTCATTTGTCCGTTTATTATCTAGTTCCTTTTAGGTAAAAATATTTGGAAAACGTTAAAATGGTACAGACCATGAAATATATATGTATTTATATATATAGAGTGAGAGAATGTGGAAGGAAATTAGTTGTACAAAGTTTGTGTCATCTACTATAGTGTCACGCTGTCAGTATATGTTTCTCCCTTTCTCTTATGCCCTCACTCCCTCTGCGTGTGTCTGTGTGTGTGTGTATGTATATGTATGTATGTTTGTGTTGGTATGTGTGTGTATGGCAGTATGATATCTGAGAATGAGACTGAGTGGCGGAGATTTAGCTCAAAGTTATATAACTTGTGCCGGAAATTATATCCGGCGTTATGCTTAATTGTTGTACCCTCATTCCTCTCTAGTTGACATCAAATAATGAGGGTAAGGTTATCATTTAGAAGAAGAAGAAGAAGCAGCGTAAATGAAGGGCGAAGTTTTAACTCTCTTTGCCAGTTTATTTCTATATAGTTACGTTTGCTACATGGTGAGACAGAGGGATAGATTCTAAGAAAGGGATTGAGTTTAAGAAGTAACACTGTCGTCTGAGTTAGCAGTGTTCTTATAGGTTTGTAGTTTTGGAATGAGTTTTGTTGTTGTTGTTGTTGCTGATGTTACTATTACTGTTGTGGTTGTTTATATCTGTAACATTTCTGGTTAGCAAGTGAACTTCCTCAGTGTTCTTCACCAGCAATAGTAACTCACAGAAACTTAGAAATTCGATACGAAACTTCGTATGTGCAGCAGGAGAAGTTTTCTACGACTTTTAAAACAAAGACAGATAATGCGGCTATATGAATGTGTGCGCGTGAGCATGTTCAAGGAAATCTATGTCGATGGATATGTCAGACTTTTACTCTTCTCTATTTAGAAGTCTCTGTACATTGAATTTATAAGATTATCTTTTTCCGATAATTGTTGCAAAGCTAAAAGTGCATCAAACTATTTATTTTTTTTTTTTTTTAATGTAGATCTAAGGTAATGCCAGTGCCTTAGATTGTTTCTTCCTAGAAGCCTCGACAGTTCACTACCTAGGTTGTCTGTAACGAGTACGACATTATGCTGAGAAGGATCGTTTAGAGGGGAGGGTTACAATAAATCTTTCAAGTTGCAGTGGAAAAAAAAGAAAAGGTGATTGCAGAAGCGTTAACTTTTAAGTGCGTTCAGAAGCTCGCTGTTCACACCAACTTAATTTTTTGAAAAGATATATTATGCTAATTTTTCCTTTTTAAAGCAACTTTGACTTGTTTGCTAAATGTCATGGTTTCCGAATTTATAGCCTTAAAATGACTAGCTCATTTGCAATTCTTAAGAATTAGTTTGGGGGGGGGTTCTTTTCGAAATTATTATTTTATATGTTTTCTGCAATTTTCATTTACTTGGAGATATTTACCGTAGTTGTTGAGAAATTCATCTATTTTAAGATATTTCGATTAATTTTTGTGTTTTTTTTTCTTCTTCTTTATTTAGTAATTTACAATCTGAATGCAAATCTACTTTTTAGTAAATAAGCTGTAAGATAAGACGTGAAGAATGGGAATAGAGAAACTACCCAGAGGTAATTCTCTACGCATTCTCTACTGGATAATCGAAGTATTGATCAGCCCCGAAGGAAATCTCGAAGCCACGGCGGCATTGAGACGGCGGGGTGGATTGTCAGGGATAGTAGTAGAGGCGAGAGACTGTACAAAGCAATTAGGACAATGAGAGAGAGAGAGAGGGCAGTATGGAATGTGATATTTTATTTTGGGCCTGTTCTATGAAAGGGATGTTAAGGTCGTTATGGAGACAGTTGGGTTTGTGACATAGGAAAGAGCAATCAAGTATCTGACAGCGTAACATAGAACTAGAATGTGTGAATGGTTCGTATGTTTGTCGATTTGGCTGAACCCCACAGTTATAGTCCATAAGTCCACATTGGTTTAAGAATGGTCTTTTGAGTTCCGTTAGTAATTTAGATCGTTTTACGAGAAGTCTGTAAATGAAAGAAAAATCTAAAAATGTGGCCTACTTTCAGTTTGTGTGGAGTTTGACTATTAAATTATTGTACTTCTAATTAGAATTAAGTTAGGAACCATTTCCCGAAACATTTAGGACAAACTAAAAAGATTGTAATATTAAATACGCTTCCTGACTTATTTTTATTACACTTCCTGACTCCCAAAACTCGATAATTTTCGAAAAATTAAAAAAAAAAAAACAATAATAATGTTGATATATTTAGCAGGCTTTTGAAACTTTATTAAAGTTCTGATGCCTTAAACAGATTCTATATTATGAAAAACAGGAGAAGTTTTGTTTTGAACTTTTTTCTTCTAATAAATAGTTCCCCGATAAAAGTTGTTGTCTGCGAAACTTGGGCTATCTCATTATAATAATAACATTCTTAAGTACATTCTTGTTTCAAGGATGTTGGATGTTAAGTAGATTGAGTGGCTATAAAATAAAATCCTCTGCGTCCTAAAAGATGTATTTTGTTTAAAGTTACATACATACATATATATATATATATGGCCGTAATATTATTCTGTATTATATTTTTTATTTTCTTAAGAAAAAAGTCCATTTAATTACGATCGAGTCCAATTAATGAAATTGACTTTTCACCGGAAGGGACTCTACAAAATATTCTAACAAATTGATTTTGGGTAATTCTGCGGAATTTATGGCGTTAAATTTCAAATGGTTCAGTAATCTTGGCGTTCTGGGACAGTGTAAACACTTCTATTTCTGGTTAGGTAGTTACTTATCCTTTCAGAACATGTCTGTTTTATGTTAGAATAAATAATAATTTGAAATTTAAAGAAATATCGCCTTTTTATTTATGATTATACTAACAGGAATAAGAGAAAGTCGTGTGAGAGTTTCACATCTGATTTATCAATGTCTTTTCCAATTTGTGTGTAAACAAAAATATTGTGTGAAATACTCACATCATTTGTCAATTGTAATTGATCCAAAGTTTCTTTAAACTTGGAATATTCATTTAAAGTTTTAGTAACCACAACAGTGCTGCTGTCAATGTGATTACAGTTCAGTAGACAATGCCTCAAACAAAGCCAAATATCACAAATTGCTCTGAAAACACATTTCCCACAACCTTCCTGAAATCATTGTTGTTTTTTTTTTCAGTTTTTTTTTTTAAATAAAAGACTAGGATCTATGGAGTTCCCCATTATCCATTATATTTTTATTTTGCATACTTTTTCTGCGATTTAATAGTGACTTTTCGGTTCATTTTCTTTGTTTTTTTGTTTTAACTCTTTGAAATATTGGAATTAAGTTTGTTTCTAGTAATAAAATATTTTTAGGCTAATAAACGTGCTCTAGATATATTTTGTCCAAAAATAACCAGTGCATTCGCATTATTACTTGCGAAATACACTTCGAGTTCAGTTCGCGTGAAGTTCGAGGAGTTCAAATTTCTGAGAGAACAGCTTTAAAGGAGATTGAATGAGCAAGGTTTGATGGCTTTCGCCCCAGAAGAGGGCCAGAACAGACCAGGGAACATCGAATTTCTCGCCTTGAGTTGCTCTGCAATATATCAGTTGGTCTAAATCATCTGAGGAGTCAAGATGTTAACCGTATACTGAACTCCAAATACAACCCGTTTTTTAGACAACTAACAGCGTTTGGAGAAGGTGAACGTTACATCACGGAAAGAATGCCGATTAAACAGCAAAGAGTCTTATGCCAGTTGAGATTGTCTAATATAAATATTATAAGGCTATTTCTAAATGGAGAAAGGGTTTCCATCAATGCGAGTACAATATGTGATCTCTGCAATACTAAAGAGCCCCTTTTTTGCTGAAATGTCCAATCTACAGGTCATACAGGAAGGTGTTCCTTGCTCAGTATATAGATCGTAGCGGCAATGAAGAGGACTCACTCGCGAAATTACTAAATATAACCGATGGGAACCAGTTGAAGAATGTATTAACTTTTGTGGAGTGTGCTATTAAAATGAGAAATTTTATTTTGGACTTGTATGAGACTTGATTGATGGTTTTGAGTGCTAATTGTTATTGTGTAATATTATTAGTGTTAGATATATACTTCTGAGCAATTTATATGTGAGTGATATTTTCTTTGGTTTTTGTTTACTTTGAAATGTTGGGCCAGACCCCCTGTATCATGTAGCTTACATAAATACATATGTTTCTATTCTATTCTATATCAGTTGGTCTATCGAGCAGTGGGCAAGGGTATTGTATAATGACTTCGTTCCGATTTGCCTTAAGGGCTCCAGACGGCCGTGAACGAGTGAGAAGGAGAAGAGGTGAGAGATTTGCAAAATGCAACTTTGTTCTCACTAGGCCATTCCAACGAGGTTCTCTATTGGTTTGGGCAGGTATCAGTTTATAAAGACGTAATGAATTAGTGATAGTTCGAGAAGGTTCCATGACTGCTTGATATTAGCGGATATACTGCAAGTTCATGTGGTCCTTATCATGCCGGAGAGAAGAAAGGAGTTTGTGCTCATGGACGATAATAACGCTCGGCCACATACAACCCATATAGTGCAGGCCTTGAAAGGCGCCTTGCTTACTCTTATAGCTCAGTCCGCCTTGGAAGGCGGATAAGAGATCGGAGAGTCCTTCCTGGGACGCTTCAGGAGCTAGAAAAGGCACTTCAAGATGAATGGACTCTAATCTCACAATACGAAATTTCCCGCTAGATTCAGAGCATGCCGAGATGCCTAGAAACTATGATACAGGCACGAGGAGGTAATACTCGATATTAGCACCATCCCATTCAAAAATAATGTAAAATTAAAATAAAAGAAAGAGGTAAATAAAATTTCCCAGATTCACTGTTTTTTTTAATTAATTATTTTAAATTTCATATATAATCCTACTTATTTGTTTTATTTTGAAAATCAGTTAAACGTTATGAACGATAAAAATTATTAATAAATTGAAAACTTTATATAGAAATAGTAAATTTTTCAAGCGGCCGGAATTTTTTGCCGGTGAGTCTGGTTTTGATATTTCATTTAAAAAAAAATAAAAAGTTTTCAACAGTAAAATCACAGTGATTTCGATGGATATCAATAGAAAAACACAGTGTACTACACTCTAGATTCTAAAATGTATCTTGCCCAGAAAAAATGGGGAATTTAAAAGTCTTTAAATATGACGAAATCAACTAAATCCAAGGAGCTGCATTCATCTCACATAAGATATTTTTGTTGATTTGTTTGACTACATTTTTTCAAGTATAGATATAACCATTGCCTCGAATGTGTAACCATTCGGAGGTATTTTTCTTCATTCAAAGAGATGATGAGGTGAATGAACTTTTGAAAATCCTATCAATTGTGATATATCCATAGGCTTGGCCAGAATGTCACGAGTGGCCATCCTTCTTTCATGATGACCTACTTCTTTATTGTTTGCTTCTTCTGTATCTTTTGTCATGTACTAATCTGAAGTATGATATAATATTTTGTAAAATAGAAAGAAAGATAAGAAATAATGTCAAAAAATTCTCATTAATTCTCCAAATCTTTCCCCTATGATTAATATCTAGAAATATTCGATTCTGTAATTGAACTTTTTATCAATTTCTCTCTTGGCAAGTAAATCCAATCAATTTTTTGTTTTTTTGTTTGTTTTATCATTCACATCCCACCTCATTCTCAAACTTGATGGCTAATTACTAATTAAAACTTTTTAATCACTTTTGGAATAGTAACTTTTAATTCAAAATTTTAATTACTTTTGTTGTTCAGTTGTCTAATATTAAACTTGATTCGGTGAATCTATTATAAATTCAATGAATTATTTTCGCAATAATAATTTTCCGGTTATTTTTAGTTGATGAATAACTGTTTATTATAAGAAAAACCTGATGTGTGAAACGTTCACACCACTTTCTCTTACGACAGTTTACATAGTTCTCATTGACAAACTTTCTTCGATTATATTATTTTTAACAAATGTTTACCATGGACAAACTGTGCCAAACAAAAAGTGATAGGGCTTTCGTTGTGGTGGTTGGTTCCGCAGAGCTGGAAAGTTGATGACCACAAAATGAAGCAGGCTTCCACGGAAAATGTCTCTGATGATAGGGCTTTCATTGTATAGTTAGAAATCCAAGTTTAATGATACCTGTGATGGCATATCAAACGTCACATTTGTTCCTTGCTATCCGCAAGCAACGCCAAGGTCGTATTTTCAAACTAAGCCAACCAAGGGTTGGGGATGAAGTATCGCCCTGCTTCCCCTACCACAGATATCTATATTGAAGGAAAAGAGGACAATGGACGCCCCATTCTTTCACCAACTTCAAAAGCGAAAACACCTTCCGTGCTACCAGTCAGCAACAAACATCCAGTCTACACACCACACACACTTGCCTATCTCTCATTTAGTTTTCTCTCCTCGTCTTTTAATCTCTTAATTAAGTAAGTCCTTAGAATTATAAGTGTATATTTTATTATTATGTCTTTATTTATAAATAACTATATACAATATTCAATATTTACAACAATATCAGCCATCAAGACACTTCTCATGGTCTACGACCGTCTGAGGAGTTGCATAATCTAATTCAGAGTCCTACACAACTTAATTATTCATATTAAAAACATAATTATTAAATTACTGTTAACTGATTTTTATTAATCGTTTATTATAATTTAATCATTTAAAAGAGAATATCTATAGCGCCTAGCATGTTTACAGAAATCCACTAGACAAAGCCAATCTTTACCATTTATAATATATTGTTTAAATTCTGCAACAGTCAAAGTTTGTTTATTGAAAAATCTCATCCTAACTATCCCCAACATGGGATATTTTGCCCATTCTCTTGCTAAACGTTTATCTAAAGTATCTTGATTGTAACTATTCTGATCGAGAAAGAGACGATAACTGAGATAAAATCTCCTTGATGTCCGCATGGTTTGGTCTGCTGAATCCATGGTTCATCTCTATAAACGGGATGTGCAAGTCCTAACTTTATGTCAGGCTTAGTTTACATAAACTGTACTGGACTTGTAATGATTTTTATAGAATAAAGGGTTAGAGTAGAGTTATGACACGATGCGATGTATATGGTTGAATCTGATAGATTGATGTCTAGATCTCTTACTGGCTTATATACAGGTTCTCCCCACTCTAGCCTGTTGAAGTCAGAGAGATCCAGAGAGAGTCCGTTTTCTCTCGGCCTGGCTTGGCTCTCTCTCTTGCCGTAACAGCAACCAAAATATGTTTACAATTTATAATTATTTGGAAAATATATTTAAACTGAGATCCTCTCTTTTGGATAACTTGTAAATTCTAAATTTCATTATATTACTAGAAATTAATTGTAACTTAGCAGTTCCTTTTTTTTTATATTCCTTTAGTAGGTAAAACAGTGAAAAAAAAGTAATGCAGTTTATTTATATAATATATATACTCCTTTTATACATAAAATAGTTAATTTAAGTATTTACATTTTTGCCAGAACTGTGTGTTGCCATCTGCAATAGATGTATATGTAAAAAATATTACAATTTAATCTCATTATTATTGTTATTGGAAGCTTATTTTTTCTTTGATTATTGTGACTTTTCAAACTTATATTTAGAGAATTTTTGTTTTTTTACATTATATGTACAGTTTATATTTCATTTGTAGAATTTGTGCTGATATTCTGTTGCAAACTGCTGAACTCATTATAACCGTTTTGTACCTAATACCAAAATTAATAATAATAATAATAATAATAAAAATAAAAATTTCTCTTATACGTGTGAAGTCTTGGTAGTTTATGTTACTTCTTCATTATACAGTGTTTAGCATTATTAACCAGTTTATACATCTTTTAAACCCAATTCTCTCCTACTCATACCCATTATACTTGCTGACTCGTTGTTGACTGTTCTAAAACTGTTGTAAGACTCTCTGGAGGGTTAGCCCAGAAGTATATATACAGAGTCTCCCACTCTTGTCTGGCCTAAGTAGCGAGTGAGATTCTCCATAGCGAGTAGGTCCATATTGATCTTATTATGGATTTATAGATAAGAGAACATTGTTTTTCAAATTTAACTTAGATCTTTTGTCAAGTAAGCGTTTTATTAGGAAGTATATGGTTTTCATTGAGTGTTCCAAGTCAGGCTTCTATCTGGGTAGAGTCTAAGGTATCGGGTGTCTCTTTCATGAGGTATAGAAGTATTGTTAATGTACACAGTCGGACAGTGTGATCGTCTGAGGGTGAATGTTACATGTGTACAAATTGAAGATTTAAAAAAATAAAAATAATTGGCGACATATTTGTAAGTTTATTTTATTTCGTTGCTAAGGATAATGATATTGAAAACAATAATAATACGTATGATGGATGACCTTTTAATTAACGTTAGAGGAAGAAATCAACTATCTCTTCTTTCATGCTTGCTTGAAAAAACTCCAAAAATCTCTAATAACATTTCATTTTTTTCTTAAGGTTGAGGAAAACATCAGATTTTCTTAATAAGAAAACTGGTCTTTTATAACCGAAATACTTGGTAAAATAGCTTAACTTTTTTTTATCAATAATACCTTCGCTTTCTTTTACTATATATATACATATTGTTATTTGTTTATAATATTGTACAGCTGTCTCTGCTATTTTTGAAATGTTAAAACGTTATTTTAACGATATAATTACGTAATCAACACTAGAGATAATGTGCCCACTGTAGGAAATATAAGGCTGGCACTCAAGCCACACTGAGAATCTTCTAGTTATCTTTTCCATTTCCTGCTTGTTATATACTTAAATATCAGTCAAGGAGTTTCTTTATATCTTCCTTCCTTTCTTACTTAACTCACATTCTTATCTAGTTTCCTTTTGTGATATATTTATACTTAATTACATTAAATATTAACTAATTACTACAATAAATCATATTGTATCATTGCGCTTTTAGCTTCCATTTGTATTGATCATCGCACGATGTTGTTGACGTTGAAAACAACAAGGACACACAAAACACTCACTATTGCATTTTTTAAGCAAGTTATACTTTGACGATATACTGAAAAAGGCGAAGTGAATATATTATGAAGAATAATGTGAATAATTTTTCAGGGCAATGTGGCTTGTTGGAACTCTTGCTTGTTCTAACAGTCGGATAGCCAGTGTGGCTAACTTGGTGAAGACCTCTGGTCTAGAATAAGGACAGAACGAGTTGAGATAGTTTATGGCCTGTAATAGGCAGCTTCTTCAATTACTCTTTGAGATTGGTGCAGAAAGCTCTTGATTGCTTGACTTGCTGTTTAATTCATATTCACTTGTTTAGTCTTCTTCCAATATTGCTTTAGTTCTACAAGTATTGCTTGTTAACCTTTCAAAGTTGGTCTTGAGACTTGTTAAAGCCCTCAGATTGCCTTTTTATCCCATTTCTTTTGGACAGCTTCCTGGGGAAAAGCTTGGCTCTCAAAGCTATAGCCCATTCATTCCTATAGTGCAGTGAACATAATGAAATGAATAGGAATACGCGTAGTTCAAGTGTGCCTGATTGGCACGATGCTTGCGTTTGCAAAGCTTTAATGGCAACGTGGGGTCCAGCGCTTATGTGGAAATTTTCTCAACAGCAAACATTTCCTCAACATTTTATTTACAAATATTAATATCAATATTAAAAAAAGAACTTTATTAAAATTTTCAATAATTATAAATATTATTCTTAACATATAGCGAATTTTTTTTCATAAGTGTATGACATGGATATAAGATCTCTTTTAAACAATGTAATAACATGGAAGTCTGGTGAAATGGAACCATGGAAGTCAGTGTAGTGTATTGGAATCAGTTATCGGATTTCAGAGGTAATGGAGTTCTGATGTCTTGAAGAGGGACTTGATATGAAGAATAGGCGGAAGTTAGTTTAGAGATTTTTAGAGAGTTATTACTTGAAATACGAACACTGAATTTACAAAAATAGACTATATTTTAACAATAATTTTAATGCGTCATTTGGTAACTACAATTAATATGAAATGATAGAAATAAATAAATAATTTAAAGAGGTAAAACTAAAATAATTTAAGTAGATAAAACTAAGATGCACAAGCATGAAATGTTTGATTGAATGATAATAATTATAAGTTAAACCTTGTATCGGGACGCGCTGGCGAAACTGCTGCTGTACTGATCGTTGAAGCTGTAATGCTCGTTGAAACTATAATGATATAATGATCCCCTCCTCCAGTGGGACGAAGTTTATATTGGTATTACTCACACATTGACAGGTGTGTAAGTAGTACTCACACTAAGACATCTCTCGCAGTGTGCACATCATTATTTGTATAAAATGTAGAATATTTGTTACAAAACTGAATCTATTTATTTTATAATACGTTACTAAAGAAAAATAATTCACAAATTTCTAGTTTGGAAGAGGAACATTTTTTTCTTTCGATTTTATATGTAAAAACTAAATCTATGTTTTAATTATTGACTTTTTTTCTGCTTCGTATTCGATAATATTTTCGGCTTGATTGAAGTTCACAATTAACAAGCATTAGCTAAATTTAATAAACCAATGCTGGCAATTTAGGTTTAAATTGTGTCCTTATTACACAGTAAATTTAAAGTGTTCCTTGTTTAATTCACAATTCAAACTTAAATTAATGTACTGTTTCAAAGTTTCTTGAAGATGCTGCTTGCAGAAAGTGTCTATAGTCAAAATATCTGGAACGTTCTGTAAGAAGCAATCCTTAATTATTAATTGAAATCAACATGGACTTTAAAGCTATTATTTTTGCTAGGTTTTTCTCTTCAAAAAGTTTCGGCTATTTTAATGTTGTCTATCTTTTAGGAATAAAACATTTTTTTTTTTTTCATTTTTCTCTTATACATTCTGTGAAAGTGAATACAATGTACAAGTATATATAAAAATTCCAGAACTTGAATAAAATTTGAAAATTGCTGTAAAATAATGTTTGAGTGGTTTCACATCAAATGAAAACCGAAAATATAAAACAGTTTTTCAAGAATGAAACCTGATAAAAGGAAATGGAATAAATATAGAAATGTATGAAAGTGTAAATGGTACATGTTTCTTGAAAAAAAAGAACATATCAGGTATGAGTGTATGTGTGTGTGTGTGTGTGTGTGTATGTATGTGTGTGTGTATGTATGTGAGGGAGAGAGAGAGAGTGTGTGAATGAGTGAGAAGGGAATAACTTTCATTTTCTTCATTGCTCTTTAGTTGATGGCATCTTGTTGAAGAACTGGACTAGTAGATTGGAAGGTCTTCTAAAGAGGGTAGACAAGTTTGAAGTGAGCTAGATGATGGTAGAGTTGGCCACCATTAGCCACAGCCACTACAAGATCTTTATTCCCCCAGGAGTGTACACCATCACCGTTGTTGGTACTCCTCTAACCGGATGTAGTTATGTCCTTCAGCTGGCAAGTTAGCAAGCTAGACTGCATCACACTCACTGTAACATTACTAGCTATTACTTCGAGCTGCTTACTAGTCCTACTTCTTGACTCGGTACTTCCAGAATTGTGTTCATTGACAGCACTTCTCTCTCTCTCTTCTTTTCTCTCCTTCTTAATCACATTTTCTTTTATTCCTTTGTCGTAAATATATTTATAAGGTTCCTATTATATTTTTAGTTCACGTTTTTTCTCCCTAATAACAAAACATCTTTTAAATTGTTACCTTTTTAAAGATTTTTGTAATAACATGATATAACGTGATCCCATATATTAACTAGAAAGTTATTTTTATTAGAGGTTATATAAAATTTGTTTGAAGTTTTTGAAAATCTTGTTTTTGGAAAAGCCGGTCATCACTCAACAGATTATCTCATGGTTAGAGGTGCGGACCCTGTGGTATATTGTGATACTGGGTTCGCTTCTCGGACTTGGCCTGGGATTTTATTTGAAGTATTATTATTATTATTATTATTATTATTATTATAGTATGATTATATTTAGACATTTAGTATATAAAATGTTTTTGTTATTCGCCTCCTCGCACGACACCTAATCGGTAGTTGGGCGTGAAGTTTGTCTGGAAAAATAGGCATTACCTAACTTTATATTTATCAATAAACAAATACGTTTTCATTTTGGTATACCTACTAGCATTTTACTATTCAGATATATATATATTACCTTAATTTAACCATCAGCAACCTTTAAACAATATCTAATACAAATATACTGACATTATACTGATTTTTACATAAATATAAGTTTTGATAGTAACCATCAATTAGGTAGAAACATAAAACATTTTAAGAAAAAAAAAAGTAATTTTTTGGGGACTATTTAAGATTGTCAAAAAACTGAACTGACTGTTACATTTGTTTTATACTTTCTCTTACTCCTAGTAAGAGGAAGTATTGCAATCGCTGCCAGATTTTCGAAATTGAGTTTCGATCGGAGATACTTGAATACGATCGATATACTTAGGTGTCCTGAATACGAAAAAATGTGTTTAGCGAATGTGTGTGTGTTAACAGAATATCTCAAAAACGAAAAGTCATAGGAAGCCCTCGTACACACTTGTTATTCCGTTTAGGCACTACCAGCGCATTAGAGACGAAGATTTCGAGCAAAATATCGTTTAGCCAGAGGTACGAATTTAATGAATGTTTTTTTTTTTCTTCAGTATTTCGTGATTTTCTCGAAAAAGGCTCCATCCATTTTGCTTAAACGTATATTATCTACAGACATAAAGACCTATCACTTTGATTTGAAATATTTTCAAGGGAAAATTGATTTTTTTATTGGGAGTTGTGGGGGAACAGTAGCGTCATAATACATGGAATAATAGGTAAAGCTAGGAGCGATGACGGGGGGGGGGGTAAGAGAAACGAGGTTTTGCTTCTCTTCTCTTGTTTGCCACCACGTGACGTCATGCAAGTTTGTCCATGAGTAGAGAGATCAGAAGCGAACGTATTGCAAAATTCTTCAGTTATTTTGTGTGTTCTTCTGTGTTCTACGAACATTTATACGCATCAGCTATATCTGGTGAATAGCTGAATTTTCATAACGCTTAGCAAATTTTTTCTTTTTTTTATATAACTATATTAATTGCAATTGAAATGAAACATTTCCTGCTGTCGTTAAAGTTGGACTCGTAGACATTGTGTTTTCTGAGTTTTATGTCGATCAGCCATGTTACCTTCACAGAGGAGAGGTCTCCTACCTATGGTGCGTCATCTATCCTATCATAGTAGGAGAGACGGCCAAATGTAGTGTATTTGTATTTTGTTTCTGGAATAAATAAGAATGTCTTTTTTTTAAAAAATAACATTTTTTTGTAGATAACAGTAGTTGACATATTATATTTTCTAAGCATTAACTCTTTAATATATCTCCTATATTTTGATACAGGGCATAAATTTGAAATGTGCATCATCTCTCCTTGCTTTACCCTACACAAAATAATACACATTGGAAGCATTGATATGATTCCAAATTTGAACAAAATCGATTAACCAAAACTGGAATTTTATGGAATAGGTTTTCGAATTTTTTTTTGGAATTTTCTCGAAAATGACTTTAACGATTTCCTTTAAAATTGGTCGGCTAACTTCACAGATAAAAACGTGTTACTTTTATTAAATACATTTTTCCATCCCAAAATATATATATATATATATATTGTGGATAGTTGTGCGGAATTTGTCGCGTAAATTTCAAATGTTTTAGATTGTTGGTTCAGTGTTTTTAGAGGGCTCTACTGGGCAATAATATAATCAGTATTTCTCTCCCTGCCAAGATACTGTAAGTTGGTACTTATCTCTCACCACCTTTATCTTTACGTTAGGACAAATATGTAAAATTTGAGTTTAACAAAATTTGATCATTTTAAATATAATTGTATTAAAAAGAGTAAGAGAAAGTCGTGCGAGTGTTTCACAACAGGTTTTCTTTTTTTTAAGGGTTTTTTGACTTTTACACAATATTGTGTAGATTTTGATTATATTGTTTAAAAATACAGCTTCTGCTTTTTACATAATATTAAAAGCTTTTTTTTTTTTTTGTTTATATAAGAAAATATGAGAAAAATTTTTTTGGAGTGAGGAATGATTATTCTACCGTAACAATAATAATAATGTATGAAAGAAAATTTCCTTCACTAAACTACTCTGGAAGTTTTCTTTACTCTCGCAGTTAAATTTATCAAAGAACTAGGCGTACAAAGCCGTTGCTGTAATACTAGTAAAGTTTCTAGGAAAGATAGATGGGAAAAGAAAAATCCAATTCTGCTTTTTTTCTTGTCTTTAATGTTTCTATGCACTTTTATTTATTCATTTCGTGTGTGAGTGTGTGTGTGTGTGTGTGTGTATGTGTTTTTAACATGTATTGGTAGTTGAGCGGTAAAATATATTGAAAATACCCACATATACACACACACAAACACGCATGGAGAGTACGGTATGGTATGTACCGCAGTCAGGCCTTTTCACAAGGCCCTTTATTGTAGGCATCCAACTACAAGCTCTCTAGGACTTAGTTGTATATATATACATGAGTTAGTTGGAATGGTAGAGTTAGGCTCGGTAAGACAGCAAGAGGCTCGGCTCGCCTTTAGGGCATAAACCCCCTTTAATATTTTCCCTTGTAACCATCCTCAAGGAGGCTTTTCGAGACTTGGGCTTTCCCTTAGCCTCGCCACCTGCTTTGTCCATGAGGACATAGCTTTCGTCTTTGCAACACATATACTGGTTTAAGTCTTTTGCTCTTCCTCTCGCCCGATTTTCTCATCACATCTACTAGAGGAGAATAGAGCAGGACTGTAACATTTCCTTGTATTATTATACGTACATACATTGTACAGCTAAAGGAGGAGACAGGAACGAGTGCTTAGATTATTATTAAAACAAATTATTGTAATGTAGTTGTTATTAAATTTGAGCTACAATTATTATTGGTTTTTATCTGTAAGTATTAATTACAGGATATAATAAGAACGTAGTTTCCTCAGAACTCCATAAAAGCAATTAAAACAAATGTTACAAATAAAAATGATAAACTTATTTCTTCCCATTTAGTATCCCAAGTTTCCTGAAAATTAAAAAAAGAGAATAAAGAGAGAAAAAGTATTTGAGATTGAGAAACCTAGTAATTTTATTCGGAATTTTGTTTTGAGAAAAATGATAACGTGGGTAGTTCCACTATCTAGATTAGTTGTAAAGAAAAATTAATTATTATAAAAACTTACTGATGAAGGTTTAATTATTGCTGGATTTTTTTTAAGAAGTAGTTATTAATGTTATTAATAAATGTTATTATGTTAATAATATTGCCGTATAAGCATTTCCCAACAGATTTTTATTCTATTTTTACACTTCTGCTATACAAGTTCACACATCAACCACAACAATTGTTACTTTGCTAAAGACCCCCATCCATTGCAACACAGCAGAACAAAGAATGTATTAAATACTTAAGTGGCCAGGAACAGAAGACAGTATTCATTGTCTCTCAAAGAGGTTGTCATATTCTTCATTTTTGTTGTTGTTTAAATCAATATATATAACTGTTAAGTCATCATTTTTGTGGGGCACTCTCTCCCCTGTTTTACAAGCAATATAACAAATAAGCACATTAAGAACAATACAGAGACTACTGTAAATGTAATAAGGTCACAGTTAGTATAAATAACTTCTTCACCAGCGTGATGATGATGATGATGATTACTATTATTACTATTATTATTTTTTATACTAGATTCTTTATTTTATATTTTGACAGAACACTTCTCCCTTTACTCACACATTGACATATTGTTTCACAGTTTATGTTTCTATAATCATCTCTATTGTTCTATTGTCCTTCTTACTTCCTTTTATATAAAAAATAATCAGCGTGCCTTTCCCGCATTTTAAATATTAATAATAATAATAATAGTAATAATAAAAATGTTGAAATGATTTATTAATGTATACTGGACTGAAAATTGATCATACATTGACACAAAAAAAAACTGTCATAAATGTTATTTTATTAATACTTGACTACATAAAAAAAATTAGGTATAGAAAGGACAGGTGACCTTAATATGATGTAAATGAATCAATTGCTAATGCATCAGATTTCTGGAAATTTTTGTTTGGTCGAAGACCTGCTGAGGCTGACAAAGTATTTTCTCTTACACTTATAAGAGAAAGTAAGATTCAATCATAACAATTTTTTTTTTTTTATTGAATGTTCTTTACGGAAAGTTTCTAGGGGCCAAATAAATTAGGCTTAAATTTAAACCACTATTATTAAGCTTTGTTTTATTAATATGATAGAGGGCGCTTGTCTACTATTCTCTTAACAGGAAGTTTTACGATTGTATCAAATGATATAGAAATTGAGTTTTCACTTATAATACATGTTTGAGACCCCTTGAGTAAGAAAAAAATGTTTTTATTGAATGACCTGCATGTTTGTTTGAAAAGAAAATGACTCAAAAGCGAAAAATCGCAGGAACTCATCTGGTATTGTCTTCCACCCCCACCCCCCATCAACCGGAAGTGCGACTATACTGAATGCTCTTTTTTTCAGTTTTCACGATTTTCTTGAAAACGGCTCCAACAATTTTCTTTAAACTTCGTATACTAATTGAACACATAACCATCTATCACTTTTATTTGAAACATTATTGTTTTTGAGGGAACAGTAACCCCTAAAGTATCACTTCAGAACAATGTGTGGTTTTGACCAGACAATTAATATGCGAGGGTCTTTCAGTAAGTAATGAGACAAATCGCTGTAGCTCAAAAGCGATTTATTTAATCAATAAAAAACTTCGGCTACTTTTCAACATAGTCAGTCCTCAGCAACATTTATTCAATTGCCCCATCGTTCTTCTAATTTGTGTATGCCTCTGGTATAAATTCTTTGGGTTGATCTCGAAACCACTTTTGCACGTGATTTTTAACTTCTTCATTGGATTGAAATGTTGCCCACCTAGAGCCTCTTTAAGCGATCCAAACAAATGGATGTCCGATGAGGCAAGGTCGAGGCTTGGAAGCCACGGGGGGATTTGGAAGGATCTCCCACCCCACTTTTTGAATTGTTTGTTGAGTTAATTGGGTATGTGGGCGCGCGTTGTCATAAAGCAAAATCACGCCTTTAGTCAAGAGTCCACGACGTTTCATTCGAATGGCAGGCCTTACATTGTTTGTGAGCATATCACTGTAATACTTGCTATTAATGTTCGATGATCTTCGAGATGTCACAATAAGTAGGCCCCGAGGAATCCCAGAATACTGTAAGCATGACTTTACCTACTGACGGCTGGGTTTTGAATTTCTTTTCCGTGGGAGAACCCGTATGCTTCCACTCAAGGCTTAGACTCCTGCTCAGAATGGTGTATCTATATTTCAACTCATGTTACAATTCTACTGAAAAATTATTTTTCAATTAAATATCGTTCTTTGAACTGTTGTCTGATTTGAAACGTGGTTTCTTTGAGGGAGTCCGTAAGTTGTCTTGGAACCCATGTCGCACAAGTTTTCTTGTACAGCAGCTTATTCTGAATAATGTTATGGACAGTTCCAAACTCGCGTGCACTTCTTCAGCCTCTTCAGCAGTAATAAGCCTGTTGTTCTGAATTAACGCGTTAATGCGAGATTCGAGGAAGGAAATTGCAACTTCAACTGGTCGTCCACTTCGTTGCTCATCATAGACACTTATACGGCCATTTTTAAATTGTTCTATCCATCTGTAAACGTTCGAACGGTTCAAACAATTATTCCCGTTCACTTTCCACATACTTTCGTGGATTTCATTACCATATCCTCTGCAACTAAAAATCCAATCACTGAACGTTGTTCTTCCGAGGTACAATGCTCGAGCGGACTCGCCAATGTTAACTGCATACATTTGAGGTTATGCTTACCAAATACTGTCGTAGTGCTGATAAGAAACTAAGTACAAAGATGCCAACTTGACGTACTGAAACTATTGTATTGATTAATCAAACCGTTTCTGGGCTACAGCAATTTGTCTCCTTACTTGTTGAATGACCCTCATACATTAGAGGCACTGATGAAATTCCAAACTTGAAAAAAAAACGGTTTATTGGAAATGTAACTTTACAGAAGTTTTTGAGGTTTTTGGAATTTTCTCGAAAACGGCCACAACGATTTTGCTTTAGGTGCTGGCTGCAAAGATAAATTCTATAATTGTTATTTAGTATAAAATCTAAGTCGTATGAGTGTTTCCCGCCTGATTTTGTATGTAATGAGAGGCCAACTATATTTTGTAAACAATAATAGTTGAAAGAAAATTTTTCAATTCTATTTGCAGAAAAAGAAACTCGAGTCGGTATCAATGTACACTTTTCTATCATTTTTATTACATTTTTGGCTGGTTCATAAATCAACAATTGGAACGCTGTTTTAAGATAGATTAAGCCTAAAATGATTGTAAATAACCGATTAATTTTTATCTTTACAGTTTTACTATTTATTTACAAATTAGAAACGTGTGTCGTATTAAATTATTTACAATTTTATTTCTATAATAATGTTTATAGTTTTTTTTTTTAATAAATTTTTTACTTAATATTACTTCATTTTACGACTGTTACTTCATCTGAAACAAATTTAATTTTGTAATAAGCTATCTGCTTAGTAACTATCTCCAATCTATAATATCAACTTTAGCTTATATGGCAAATTGTAATCTCAATTCAGCCGTTTATGATTGCATTTCAGCAGGCCCATTAAGTTTGTGCTAGATACACAAATACACACACACACATATATATATATATATATATATATATATATAATTTCCCAACATCCCTGGTCCATGTTACTCCTCAGGTTACATGCCCCTCCATACAACTATTAACTTCTTAATGTCAATTACATCGGCAGGGATTATCTAGTATATATTCCCTCTCTATACCATCCAAGGACCCATGGAATAATTCCTTCTTGCATACACAGTTTTACTCCCATTTGTAGATAGAATTAGTTTAATTGCACTGAATCCTGTACACCATTATAACCATAAACGACTCCTGGGCGTTACAGCTAATAATAATAATAATAATAACTGTTCATGATTAACCCATAAAATCTTCGCATTTCATAAAATTGTATTCTAAAAGATTTTTCTTTTCTTATACAAAAACTGTCTAATATTGTCAAATAAATTATGTTAATAACGCAGCCTTCATTTTTTTTGAAAGTCATCATGTTCTGAATATTTATTTACTCACATAATTTCTTTAATGGTATTATGCAAATTACTTGATTCGTACACACACACACACACACAGGGAATCTTAAAGTATGTACTTCTCGAAATATTACTTTTCAAATAAGTTCTCAATTTAAAACAAAGAAAGGTAATATGATCCGAATTAGATTAGATTCGAACGGGGAGGGCGAGCCTCATTCCACTGCAGCCTACGATAAGAGAATATGATCCGAATACTTCGTCTTATAACACTAAGAGAATGTAAAAATGAATAAGAAAATCCTGAAGAACATCCAGAGTTATTTACGTACATTTCCGCCATGTTCTGAGTTATTTTACGCATTATTACCAACGAACAATGACAGAATACTTGTACATTCTACCGTTTATTCTTAGAATTTGCTTAGTATATTGCTTATGTTTTGTGTATATACATATAAAGGAATGAATTTATTATTCTTTTAGATTTTAACAGATTCATGTAAAAAAAATGCTGGAATGAAACGCTCACACTTATTTCTCTTACTCAAATTAATTAACAAATTTCCTTTACTATTGCAACGTTTACAATGTTTGATTGGGGTGGCTATAATAAAAGGGACGGTAGGGGTTTTATTTTAGAACTTGTGTGGAACGGTGCCCTTTGTCAAAGCCAACGAACTTTGTGCACTTTAAATTTAAACATAACTGACAGACCACCCAAACCCCTCTAAAATCAATTTTTTTGGGGGAAAAAATTGGGAATAAATGTGATTCGTTTTTCACTGTGAAGTGAGCATTCCATTTTAAAGAAAATCGTTTTAACCGTTTTCCAAACAAAAAAAACCTGGTGTGAAATACTCACACAACGTTCTCTTACTCCAATTCTCAAAATTATAATTGAAAAAAATTTTATAGTTTGTGTACCAAATTTAATGAAATTCGTCGAAAACTGAAAAAAACTGTTCAGTAAAAGCGCACTTCCGGTTTACTAATTTCTGTGAAACTCGGAATTTTGGCAATCTGTTTATTTCTAATTAATTTTGTTTGGATGATAGAATTGTATAAATCAACTATGATTGCACTTTAAAGAAAAACATAACTCCGCCCCTCCCCTAAATGCCCTTAAGTGAATTTTCCCAGAGAAATGTTTTAAATAAAAGTTGTAAATCTTTGTATGTTTAGTTTAGGTAAGATGTTTCAAGAAAAACAAATTGTGTTTTTGACAAAATTGTGGAAAAGTGAAAAAAAAAAATCATTTAGTAAAGTGGTAAAGTAAACGCACTTCCAAACTCGGAATTTCAACAACATATATAATTCTTATTAATATTATTTAGATGACAGAACTGTCTAATAAACTGAAATAGCACGTTAGATGAAAAACTAACCCCACCCCTCACCCAAAACTGCCCTTAAATGAATTTTCCCAGAGAAATGTTCCTAATAAAAGTTGTAGCTCGTTGTATATATCAAATTTGAAGAAAATGTCGGGGAAAAACGCAAAAAAATAAAAAAAAAACAACTAGTAATGTGGTACTTCCGGTTGAGGAATTTTGACAGGTAAGGTACAGTCAGATTCACCCATGGTGATATACCTAAACGGAATATCAAGTTTCAATTTTCTGCAGTTTTTCGTTTTTGAACTATGCTGTACATATACATACACACACACACACACACACACACACACACAGACCATTTGCTAAAAAACACTTTTTGGTTTCAAATCGGATAATTCCGGTGAAAATTCGGTATCGCAAATTTGACACAATTACAACACTTCCTCTTACTAGCAGTAACAGGAAGTAAAAAATAAATTCCAAAAAAAAAAGACGCAAAAAGCCTATTCTGTAAAGTCACACTTCCGGTTATCCAATTTTCTTCAAATTTCTATAACGCTTCTATTCCTTTAAAAGTTTCAAAAAATCAATTTTCACGAGAAAATATTTCAAACCAGAGTGATAGGCCTTTATTTATGTAGATAGTATGCGAAGCATAAGGAAAATAGTTTTGAGCCGTATTCGAGAAAATCGCGGAAAAAAAACATTCAGAAAAGTCCAACTTCCGGTTGATGGATGTTGCCCGAAATCTTCGTGTCTGATGCGGTAGGCAGTACATAAACGGAATACTAAGTTTGAACTTTCTGCGATTTTTCGTTTTATACATATTTTGTTAAAATACACCCAGCACATTCGCTAAAATAATTTCTTTCTAGGTCAGGGAACTTCACAACCTGTATTTCAGGTGAAAACAATTTCGAGAAAAAAACTCTAGCGAAATGGAACAAGTATACACATGGGAAACACTTAGATCTTTGGATTGAGATGGCGTCAGTGATTTGTTATAAACCGACGCCATTTACAATAAGCCTCTTCTGGTTAGTGTTGTCTGTAATACTGAAACACACTCTGAAAGATTCACCAATGGAAATTATATCGAAATTAGAAAAAGAAAAAGAAAGAAATTTAATTCACCACATTGTATAACCGAAAATGTGGGTGGGTCCGCCGTAATGCTGGATAAAATACCAGACATTGCATTACCTTTTGTCTTTTGTACTAAATAAATGCCCGTCTTACATCATACTAAGACGTCCAAGAGAGTCTAGAATGTTTGAATACGTGTTGATCTAGGCACTGCGCAAGCTAGTAATCATGATAACTTTTCAATACTCTGCTGGTGATTGGACTAGTGACTCTTTCTTTGGCTAACTTTAGTTGACTGCTTGCTTTTTGTATGCAAATTAATATTTTGTGTAAATTGCTTCTGGCTAGAAAATATGGTTTCAAATTATTTTTAAAGTATTTTAAATAACCGATTATATCTTTTTTCAATCTATAGAAGAGTGAGTTTGGACAATGTAAAAAACAAAATGAACTATTTTGATGCATGTCAAATTTTTGTTGAAATGATAAAAAAAAAAACAAACAAAAAAATGGTCTTTTCTTGTTGCTTTTCCATCGAAAATGGCATCATGTGTCAAAAAGTAGTGCATAAACAACCATCTGGCATTGATTGAAATGGTAATAGCATTGTCCAAAAGGTGAATGTATTGATGTATCGTAGTTTGCTACATAACCATACTGTAGTAGTAGACTAACGTTGTGTGTTTCATAATGTATGTTGATGCCCTTTACCACTATTTACGTGTTTAAATGCCAATAGAGGCCGATCACATACAGCTCGTCCTTGTCTATATATCACTAGTGTTAACACCAAAATGGGCGATGTCATGCTATTGTTCCTGGGAAATATAGAGCTGCACGCTCTGTTTAAAATTACTATACTTGCTTACACACACATAAAATCCTTTAACATTACATCCTAAGCACCCAGTTCATTCTCGCACCTAGTTAGTTATTTCACCATTTAAGGCGCAGGCTAAAATCATAAGGTGGCAGGTAATACCGCCACATCGGGTTTACGGGAAATTTTTACTTTCTCTTATTACTGTAAGTGGAAGAATTGCGAATTTATCACATTTGGAAAATTGAGTTTTCACTGAACGTACATATTTGACGTCTCTGCAATTGAATCAGAAGTCAATAAATCGCCAAAATGCCACAGAAAAGTTGATTCAATGGTTCTATTAGCAACCGCATCAAGGGACCACTACCGCGTTGCAAGTGCATATCATCTACGCATTGAAACCACTGTCACGTTGGCAACAATGTATTGGGCTTCAATATGATAGCCAATTTCTCACCTAGTATGTGTCTCTAGCTGTAAGAAGGATCGAATATAGGCTGACTATCTGAGGGCTTAATGGCAATCTATAATTCATCTCTGAAGATTATAGTTAGTTGCCATGTCAACCTTGATAGGTCCATCAAGCTAGCGAGGCCACCGGCTTTGAGTTTAAACCAATCACATTATTATTCAAGTGACTCTCGACAGCAACGCTCTATATTACGATTCCACATTCATCACGCTACCAACAATCACCAAAAATCATCATTCATTCTTGCTCGGTCACTCTAATCCCCAAAATCGGTTCGTATATATTCAATTACACCTTTTCACCATCAATTTGATGCTACGATATATCTCTTTGTTTGTAGTGTGTGTGTCTTTGTATTTGAATTTGAAACAAAATTTCTCAAATTGGAAAATCATAAGAACTCCAACTTGACATTTGGTTTAGGTAGGACCAGAAGTTTTCTATTGAAATCGGAAATGCAAAATAACTAAAAGTATTTTTTTTTTATACAAAGTTTTTCTCGACTTTTTCAAAAAAACTGTCCAACAATTTTCATTAAATTTAATGAATCATTTTTTTTTTTTCGAAAAATTGATTTGAGAAATGTTTGGAGAAAACGTTAAGCTTTTCTCTAAAACTTCAATACAGTGTTTATTAAAAAAAGGTAAAAGTATTGTTTCGATTCCAACTGTGAAGAAAATCAATTAAGCGGAATTATGAATTACTCAAGTGGTTTTCTAAGACTTCCGGGTTTACTATGAAAATTAGCCACAATAATGTTTAAAATATGGATTTTAACTGCACACATATATATATAGGGTGTCCCAAGGTATATGGATAACGACTTTTTCTCGGAAACTAAGATAGCTTTCTTAGTTCGTAAATCTAGAGATGTATTTCTTTGGTCGTAAGGTACAATTGGCATGAAAAAACATGTGTATGCATCTCTAATGGTGGAGGCCAGTTCGAGCAAGATCTGTAATTAATGAGGAGTAAAATTTATAATAAAATAGTACTTTTCTTCTTATTCAATCAAAAAACCGTTATAATATCATTTTGAAATTTCTTATAAGAATCATGTTTTCATTCATAACTTGTAAAATATCACTCACAGAAAAAAACCGTTCAAGTAAATTTTTCTTACAAAAAATAGATGTATCTAATTCTTAAATAAAAACCACATCTCCCCATTTGAAAAAATGAAGTTGATGCCTGTATCTCTCTTCTCGAAGCACCATAACAAATTTGCAAATTAAATTTGGTTTTCTAACAAAAAACTACGGGGACACGTATTTTTTAGTTTTTTTCTAGCTATCTTTTTCCGAGAAAAAGTCGCTATCCATATAACTAGGGACACCCTGTGTATATATATACATCCTACAACTCCCACTTTTTGATAAAATGCTTTTTACGTAAGTTTGGGGATATTTAGATTTTTAAATCTATTTTTTTATTGCATTAACAGTTGCGCTACCTGATGGGGCTAAATGTTGTTACACTCAGGCAGCTGCTACATCCCCAAAACGAACTAAGTATTTATGTTTTCTTACTGGCTGTACATTAATCTCGAAAATATCTATTTTTACTGTGATATTGTTAAATTTCCAATATCGAGCTTTCACCGGAAATACATGTTTTGAGATTCTTTGGAGTCCAAAAAGTGTTTTTTCATTTTTAAGAAATTTGTATGTATGTATGCGTAAGTGTATGTGCATGGGTCTGCGTAACTCTGGAATGGAAAATCGCAGAAGGTTCAAACATGATTTTCCATTTAAATGCTATCAGCAGAACCAAAAATATGGTATTGACCAAACTTGATAAAGGATTTTTCAGTTTTTCTTGAGATTTTTACAATTTTTTTTTTTTTAACAATTTTTTTATTTGGAACACTTCTCCAGGAAAATTCAATTAAGGAAATTTTGGTTATGTGGTGGTAAGGTTATGCTTTCCTCTAAAGTGCTATTTTAATTTAGTTTACGAATCTATTAGCTATATACTCCAATATTAATGACAATTAAATATGTTGCCGAAATTCCGAGTTTTAGTGGGAAATCGGTTGACCGGATGTGGGACATTATTGAATAGATTTTGCAGTTTTTTTTTTTTTGCAATTTTCTCCTTAAAAATACCGACGGATTCCATTAAACTTTGTATAATAGTAACTATAATTATAGAGACCTATCACTTTTGTTTGGAACTTTTTCCGAAAAAGTTCATTTAAAAAAAGTTTGGGGGGGGGGGCAGGAAGTTATGCTTTCTAAAAAAAAAAAAAATTCATTTTATAAAGTTTGCATCCTTCAATTCATAAAAATTGAAGACAACTAAATATCCAGTAAGAGTGTCATGTTTAAAGAGAATTAGTCAATTATAACTTTAAAAATTGCAAAAATTTCCATAATTGCTATATAATGGATGTGTTAGGTGGAGAAAATTTATCTGGTTGATGAAATGAGATTGACTTTATTACATTAATTAAGAGACACAGACTACCTGGACTTTACAATAGAGAATGGTTAAGGTAGAGTGGTAATGACACGTAATGATTGGCTATATTGAACTATCTTGAACTATATCGAACTGTGTTTTTCATGGACTGTCCGTCGCTATATTTATACAGTTTCTCCCACTCCAGTCTGAGAGAGTGGTTTTGGGTTTGTTTCTCTTCTCTTACTGTCTTTGGTTGGTGATCTCTCTTTTGGTTGCTGTTACACTATATACGTCGGGTCTCACCGTTAATGATATTATTAACCTTCACAAATTAAGATGAACTAAACTAGAAAAATTATTTTTAGTAAACATTGTGTCTCTTAAGTTTTAAAGAGAATTTGTTAATTATATTATGTGGTTACTCCATTAGTTTTCAAGATTTAGCGAAGCCCTGAAGAGGCTCATTGCAATATGGGCGAAACGTTGGTTTCTAGCAAACCATTGATGCGGTTTGCATTTCCATTTCAACCTGGAAACTCCATTGTTTTTCAAATTATAGTTTTAATGATTAGCTGATAAGAAAAAAGTCGTATAAATTCCCATCAGATTTTTATAGAACTAAAAATTTACAGTAGCAAAAAAGAATAAAAAAAAAAAATCAAATAAAAACAAGAAAGTGGAAAACCACATATGTTTTCTTTATTTGGTGATTATATTTTTAAATAAAATTATAGCATGCATCATTTATTACGCGCAACAAAACAAACCTATCCTTTTTTTCTCTTCTCTGTTGTTTATTTTTCTCCTTTTTTATTTTTTTTTTTAGATTTTTTTCACAGGATTAGCAGTCAGTAAAATATTCTCTCGCATTAATATCCGTCTCTCTGGAGATGGTGTTTGGTCACATTTTTATATGGAAGATAAATGTTTAGTTACTAAACTGTACAAATATTAAAAATACGGGGCCTTATCTCTTATTCTTTCTGCTTCACTCTCTCTCTCTCTCTCTCTCTCTCTCTTCTATTTTTTCCTGCAGGATTGTATGTGCGGGAGATGTCTACTGTTTGATAAAAGGTGTTACAAAAAAACACCCACTCACACATACGCACATACACACTTGCCTACTCCATGCTTACATCATACATAAAAATACACACACTTTTATCTGACCCCTATTCCCAGCCTTAGGCCATTCTCAGAGACAGTGAAATTGGGTGTAAATAGAAAAAGAAGCACACACATACACTATATATGGTGGGGGGCGGGTATGGTTGGTAGATATTATTACGGCGAAATATAGAGAATGTGGTTATGCCGCTTTTAGAAATTCATTAAAAGTGTTCGCGTCCAACCTCGTAATGGCCTTTTCTCAGTAAACATGCCTACACTTTTATTCCTCTATTCTTAGTATATTCCTTTTATTTATTTATTTATTTGTTTTTCAGCAAGAAATTAATTTTCGCCTCTTATTCCTCTTATGTTATTTTCGTCCGTTAAATCTTTCATTTCTCACTATATCTCATCTTTAAGTAATGTATTTTTTTTTATATATATTCTTCGGAAAACACAAACCCAAAAAATTATAGGCAGCTTAAACTTGTAGGGAAGCGATTAGCTCAGTGGTAGCGCGCTAGGATTCCATTCGGAGTTCTTGGGTTCGAGACGAGCAGTGCTGTTCTTAGATTTTCTCTTCCTAGGAGCCTCTATACCTCACTGCCCGGCGATGGGCAATGTTGCTTGCTGTAGGAAGAGAACACTGAGGAGGCTCCGGGAGAGTACAATAGTAATATTAGGTCGCAGTGCACCATCTTCTAAAAAGTCTAAGCTTAAACTCAGTGTTCCCTTACAAATTACCGGAGGATCCGACACAAAGACTTTGGACTATCTACTTATCCGGGACAGCGGATTGCTCGATGCTTTTTTTGGGTTTGAGTGTGATTTTTTTTTTGTAAAAATAGCGATTTTATCTTTAAATTTTCCATAATTCCTGTCCATATAGTGATTGGTCTGCCACTACTGTTATAAAAATAATACCGAGAAAAATTAATTAAACTATTATTTCAGTCTTCCCTATTTGACCGCCCTCTAGATCATGTTAAGTCCTTTGAATTTTGCCCACTTGTTGCACATATATTGATGCCTAATGTTTTTCAAATTCAGTATATTTCAAAATAGTTTCAAAAATTTGGCATTGTTCCCAATTCTTTTATAAAAAATATTCAAAATAAAATGTTAATACCAGTATTCTTTATAATTTTGGAACCTTTAAAAGGCAGCTGGGCTGCAAGAAATATGTGGCTTGACTTGGCAAGTCGGTGAACTTTTTTCGCCTGTGGATATATTCTCGCAACATATTCACTTCTTTCATTCAGAGCTGAAATCCTGTCACTCAGACATTATCAAGGTAATTTTTTTGATAGAATCCCGAGCGGTCATTTTGGCCCTGGGCATCAGCTACCCTAGTGTTAATAGTTGGATACATAGAGTCAGGGAAGCGGTGGAGAATCACTTATCAGTGCGGCCACCTAGTCACTGCGGTGTGAATTAGAAACTGTTAGCTGATAGGTGGCGGCGAAGGAGGCGAGCAATCTGCCACAATCTCCGAGGCTCGCCACCTATGTACAAGTTAAGACAGAAATAAAAGAAACAATATTCTGGCAGTTCAAGAGAAACAGCGAACGAAGGCGGAAGGGAAGTTGTGTGGGGACCCTTTTGAGGGAGAAATTGCCGACCGCTCTACAACGAAGGGATTTCACCGTCAACTTTAGGCTGCCCAGACAGCATTATTTCCTGCAGGCACATTTGTTCAAAATTGGTGCTGATGACAGCCCATGTGCGATCTAGGCGAGCATATGACTATTGATCGCATAGTAACTTACCCAAAATTGTCTGTGCAGAGTAGAAATGACGCCGGCGTCGATAAATGGCGCGAAAGATCAAAAACATATGACTGCAAGAAGGAAAATCGGATTAATTCCTATCCAAAGAACCGGCGTTGGATAAAATAATAATAATAATAATTCTGAAACATCCTGCATTCAGATCAAATCCCAGGAATGGGCCAGGAAACATTGGACCTTAAACATTATTTTGTGGAAATCTAGATTTTGTATTAATGCAGCATGGAAGCATATCTATTCGCTCATCTCACCACCCTTGCAACTATTTCAAAGCACCCTAGCTTCCTATTGATACTATTTTGAATGCATTCCCCCCCCCCCCCAACCAACACATATTCATTGTTATTGACATCGGTTCGAGCTTAGAAATTACATATTTCAAGATTAATGGGTCGGAGTTCTGTGTAATACTCGTGGAATTATTATGTGGAATGCACCATTCCTGTTTTGTGTATAATTGATATATTTTTATAGGCTCTTTATTATAATATCTCCGGTAGCCCAACAGGGAGTGGAGTTGTGAGAATTGTACAGTTTTATTGTCAAGTGGGAACTGGTTAGAGAAAGGGATAAATATGTATGAATGAAATTGTACAGGTTTACCAAAATGGGGTATGAGGATTTTATAATGATATTAAGTTGTTTGTGTAGCCGTACAACCCATGATGGTCTGGATAGTATCCTGGCAGTAAAACTACACCAGGTATTATTGTGTCCTATTTAACTGGCTGGCTACACAAATGTATATCTGTATATACAATATTGTGCTGTATAGTTTGTGTGAGTGTATATATATATATATATATGTATGTGTATGTATGTGATGGGGGATGTGAAACACTGTTGGAAAGCCCGTTTGCACTGTTTCTCTCTCTCTCTCTCACACACACACACACCCACCCACACACACACACCCACACACACACACAGAGCAGTGCTTGCTATTGGCACTTTATCTTCCAGCGACACTTTCCATTTAGCGCTGGATTTAGTTTGCTGGCAATGTGCTTGCTACTATTACTACTACCAGTACCGTTATTTCTACAGACATACACAGGGCCCCACAACCGACCGAACCTTCTATACACACCAGGTTTGATCACGTGTTCTAACACACTTTTGCGCCGGCTGCGTTAGGTAATAAACTTTCCTGCTAACTTATCCTCAACGTTTACTTTAACTCGATTATATTCAGAATTCCCCCCACCCACGCAACCATTTGTTGTAAACTTATCATCCAAGTAAAACTGAAAGAGTAGTTTTCGTGGAAATAGTTTTTGAAAAGTTTTGAAGCTATTTTTCTATCAAGGTTTATTTCATCTCTACTACTACTGCTGCTAAATATTAACTAATTTTGAATTGTTAAATTTGTTTTCTTCGTAATATTACATATTCCATAGTTGAGGAAGTAATTTTGGATTTTTAACGAGAACCCTTTTATCAGATACTTTCCCTTCTTTACTTCCGTAAAGGAAGTATTATGAGTTTTAATTTTTTTTTTTAAATTGAGTATTCTCTGAGCTTACACTGAACTAAGTTCCGTTTATGTTCCCTAAAATAAAAGTAAACTCACTTTCAAGTTACCTTTAAAAATGTTTTTAGCGAATGGTGTGTGCGTATGTATGTATGTGTTTACAAAAAACTAAAACTAATAATTTTAACAATCCCAAACCCATATGTAGTGGATGTAATTAACAAATTGGATTAAAAATTCAAGTTTCCTTAAAATGTTATCGCCATTTAATATCGATTACTAAATTACGAGAATTGTCTGTAGTGTGCCCTGAAACTATTTACCGTAACTTTTCCTGATTGTTAAACTATTTACCGTAACTTTTCCTGATTGTTTAGCACTATAGCAAAAATAGAATAATTAATGATGGTTATTCAACTATAATACAGCTAGTCAAGTATACTAATTATTTTAGTGAAAAACCACCACTATTCAACAATATTCTTGTGTCTAATCAGTAGATAATGGGTATTTTAGCTTTTCACTAGTAATGTTCAGAAGTATAGGAAAACAGTTTCTGTAAAGTAAGCAATAACAACCAATCAATTGCAAAAGTTAAAATCCGATTTAGTCAAGAATATAATTTGTTTGAATAGAAAATGTATTTATTTATTTTTTATTTCCCTGTCATTTATTTGTGGAAAATAACATAAGGAAATGAAAGTAAAAGCAAAAAAAAAAACTCAAAATCTAAATTAAGAAAAAGGAAAAGAAGAGATGATAAAGAGGAAAATCGTGTCGGGGGGAAGGTCTCCCTCTTTCAACTTCATCCCTCGCTACTTGTTGTATTCATCCATTCAGGAAAGCGTTACTTCTAAGAAGTGAAGCAATAGGAGGTAAAAAGAAAGTAAGAAAAAAAAGGCGGAAAGTAAAGGAAGAAAGGAAGTAGAAGAAATTCTGGGGGCCCTTCAAAGGGCGGAAGTTGGGGAACGGATGCTGGAAAAGACAGAGAAGATCTGTATGAGAAGTCTGGAGTGTCCAAGTGGAGAAAGTAAATTGGATAAAGAAAGGAAAGAAAAGAAGCAAAAGATTGGTAAAAAAGAAGAGGATGAGGCGTGAGAAGCATCGGTGTGAGGGAATATATGAGAGCTTCCGAACATACAAGGAACTCAGAAATAAATGTGTAGCTCACTGTAAAGTGGATACTGGTAATTGTTTTCTTTGTTTTCATATCTCTGTTTGTTAAGCGATTGATAATATAATATTATTCACGAGGATAAAGACACTAGAAAAAAATTAAACTATGTGAATATCCTTAAAGCATTCTACCTCAACTACTAAAACCAGGAAATTTATTTTCTATAAATTGTAACAAAATATTTAATCATTTAGAATGGAAAATTCCATCTATTTCCTGTATAACTATTTTTTTTTTATAGTTAATTCCTAGATTCTGTTTTCCACTTCTCAAATTTCTGTTGACAATTACAAGTCAATTATGAAATTAATAAAGCATATTGCTTTATCTTTAATGTCAGAGAACAACCCACAAAACAATTTAGTATAAAACAATTATCTATCCAGGCAGGTAGAAGAATTGCGATTATATTGTGGTCCAGTTGGCAGCGTCATCAATGAACAAACAAATCAAATAACAGCTGGGTCCGCAATGCTGGATAACATCCGGTATTTTATCCGTCCTAGCATGCATATTAGTTATGTTCCTGACGAAATGTTTCTGTAGACTCACACTTGTTGGTTGTATGTATGTGGGCACATACATACATACTTACCATACAACCAACAAGTGTGAGTGTAACAGAAACATTAGTTGAAGTGAACTCTCTACACGAACTTGGTGAATTTGCTCTGACGATGGATGAATATCCGAAACCGGTCAGGAACATAACTAATGTGCATGCTAGGACGGCTAAAATACCGGATGAAATCAAATAACATTTGACATTTAATGCCAAAAAAAAATTCCGCAGAACTATCTGAAATAAATTTTTTTGGAAAAATATTAAAATTAAATAAAAGTGACACGTTTATAACTGTGCAGTTAGCATAATCAAGTTTAAAAGGAAATCGGTATAGTTATTTTCGAAAAAATTCCAAAATACTCAAAAAAAAAAAAACCTGCGCTAGGGTTTCTGTCATAAAAGCCAATTTTCCAAGAAAAAATTTCAAAATAAAAGTGATATTTATTTATATAATGTAGATAGTATCCCAAGTTTAAAGAAAATCACGAAAAGGTGGGACAAAAAAATGATCATTCAGAATTGTTGCACTTCCGTTGATGAATTTTGCCGGTAACTTTCGTGTCTTTTGCTTCGGCATTGAATCGTATTTTTTACTTTCGATGCTCTTCTATGTTTCAGACCAACTCAAAGAATAAAATCAAATAGTAGAAACATTTTCTGTTAAAACTATGTTTTTTTTTTTTGCTATATCTTTGAGAAAAAGATTGTCAGCTTCTTTCGAAGAAGTAGAGGACTATTATATTCTCCATAAGTCATATGCTGCCTCTTGAGAGTAGTAACAAGCCTTTCTTGCCAGAGAACTTCTCACTGTTCAGACTTTTTCTTTCTTTTCACCCTTTTATCACTTAGATGGGCTTTATTATAGCGGCAAACACACTTATAGTAAATTGTGATACTACTTTTATTATTAGTTCTAGTTTACTAGAGAAAGGTTCACATTAAACATCTTTATGACTATTTTGTGGAGATTTCCTATTCTGGTAGCTTCTTACTTTTCTCTAATCCAAATTCTACGTCTTTTTATTCTCTTAACCAACATCTCATACGTTGACTTTTCAACCAATGAGTTTCTTATTCTAAATAAATTTCCTGTTTTTTTTTTTTTTTTAACAGATCATTAGTTTTGCTGTCATTTATGAATTTTTTACAGTAGAGATTTCTGTTATCTTATACAAAAGGAAATCTGCGTAGGTACTACCTACACATATCTGTCCACCCACTAAAGGTCACTGTTTACATATGACCTTTTTGAAGCTAAAAGGTCGTATATACGCGTTTATTATATTTTCACCTACACTGTAAAAGTATCCTCTTTTGTAGTTAATAACAAAGTATGCTTAATTTAATAATTATAATGATTTAATGTTGTAAAATTTTAGAGATACCTTTTTGTTGTTGATGGATGAGTTAGAGCCAAAAATTATTTAGAAATGAGCTATAAATAGGATGCCTTTGCAACTGAACTTTTGGTAATCATTACAGAAAATGTATGGGTGGGGGACTGTAAACTGTAATAAAGTATGACGTATTTTTTTTGTTTTGTTTTACTTTCTCTTATTGTTAAACTGTAAGCGTGTCAAATTTTCTATATCTTGTTTTCATCGGAAATATATGTTTTGAGGGCTTCATAGTCCGAAAAAGTAGTGTTTAGAAATTGGTCTATGTATCTGTACGTGGTCAGCACAAGTTAAAAAATTTAATCTCTACCAGGAAACTTTATAATAAGATTTTTGGCGCAAATCGGTCGACCAGTAGTAAACTTTTATTATAAAAGCCATCTTTGACAAAAATTTTTTGTTACAGATTGAAAACTACATTAAAACTGTTAACTTCATGCAGTTTAACCATTTAGTAGATATGAAATGTATTTGTCACGTGTTCAATGAGAATATTGTGTCTGATTTTTCTTAACCGCTTTCTACCATGCTGTTACAGTGAAGTGGATATCCTTGAAGAACCCCTTCCAGAAGATATTTAATGCACATTCTTATATCAGCAATCTTCTAAGTACCTTTTTTAAAGTACCACTAAAAGGTATGAGACAAAAAAAAAAAATGAAACACTCATTCGGTTTTCTCTTACATAATTGAAAAATTTTCCTTTAAACTTACAATATGCAATAAATATTTATTTGTTTTTAATGTTTGTAATGATGTAATAGCAAGAGAGAATTACATCAGCAAGAGAGAGCAGACAGGCGAGAGAATTAGGAGAGAGAAGGACCCTCTGTGGTACTCTCTGACTTAAGCAGGCTAGAGTGGGAGAACCTGTATATAAGCCAGTGAGAATCTACCTAACATCATCTATCTAGATATCTATCTGTCAGATTCAAGCATATTCACCGCTTCGTGTCATATCTCTACTCTCACCTTTTATTCTATAAAATCATTTACAAGTCCAGTGCAGTTTGTGTAAACTTATAGCTATATTATAAAACAGTGTCTTCATATCTCGTCTAATAAATCAAACCTAATTTCTCTCCTCATCAATTCCATTGCATTGTTATATCAATTGGAGAATTTAAACTTAATAAAACGACTGTTTTGACCTTGAAGCGTGACTTCCTCAGCACCCCCTCAGTGCCCTCGAAAAAATAAATTTTCTCCTCGAAAAAGTTACAAAGAAAAGTGGTACTTTTTTTTTTTTGAGGAAATCGCAAAAATCTGAAGAAAAAAAACTGTTCAGAAATATCGTACTCCCCTGGTCAGCCGATTTTCTTCAAACACAACCCTCCCAGGCAATCCTGCAAGAGTGATGCTCTCCCAAATATACGAAACTTATTACCAGCGAAACGGGGACATTGACATAGATAGTGATACACCGTTTCCCAAACTCCATCATTACAGTTCTGACATATAGGACTAGACGTCCTCCCTATATTATGCAAATAACTAGCCACACATGTGTGTCCAGTCCCTTGGTAGCAAGGGCCACACATTTACTTCTAATTGGTATTATATAGATTATTCATTCGTACAATTAACTAAAATAATACTTTAAAGAAAAGCTTAATTCCCCCCCTTAAATAAATTCTCCTGGAAAAATATTAAAAATATAATTGGTAGACCCTATATGCGTTTATATACAAAGTTTATCGCTGTTGCCAGTTTTGAGAAAATTGCTCAGTAAATTGATACATTCCAGTTGAGGACCAATTTTGACAGATAACTTACTGTCATCCATGGTGATACCCAATCGAAATGCCCAGTGTGAACATTCTGCGATGTTTAATTTTTGAGCTACACTGTATATACATAACACCTTTGTATAAAAACAACTATTTCAGACTCGGGAGACCTCACATGTTGTTCTTGTGAAACAAGATTTCAAAATTTTTATCACGATCACGGCCGATGATAAAATTGCAGTTTTATTTTATAGTCGATTTTTCATTCGATTACTTTAATGTGGAGTGGGTAACGTTTCTATCATGTTGCCAACAGTGGTGAAGTGGATGTCTTTAAAGAACCACTTCCAGAAGATATTTAATCAGAGGTCTCTGAACAGCCCAAGTGTTCTTTTGTTACTGCTTCTTCACTAATAATCTGTGAAGGTTAAAGATCTGAATAGTAACATTTCAGAGAGGTAATAGTTATAAAAAAGGGATGGAAAAAAATGACATGGTAAAAAGGTATTAATATAAAATTTAGTGATATTGTATAAATATGTTGAATGTTGAGTAATCTCCATCTTGCGTCACCATATCTTCCAGAGAAGTACACTGTCAAGGGGAGTGTGCAACTTTCTAGTAGTACTGGTTCGTGTTTTACTGAAGGCTGTTGTGCTAAAACCCACAGCCTCTAGAATCTCAATGAGCTCATTTAGATTCTAATGAATATGTAGGGTAGGAAAATAAACTGCCCCTCTCTCACTCTCTTACTCGTTTCTTCCCCCTTCTTCCCCACTTTCTTCCTTCAATGTGAAGAAGCTCTCAGAAACTCTCGTCCCCATCTCACTCTTTCTCTCTCATTCTAGATTAAGCTAAGTCCTTGGGAGTTTAGGATTTGTTTGTAGAAGAGACAGAAAGGGAAAATGTGCTTGCTGGCTGCACCCAATTCAAACAGCTCGCTTTACTAAAACCCAGTAAAGATATCCCTCCCCCCTCTAGCTTCCGGGACCATCGTTTCTTCTCACTAACTCTTCTTTACTAGTTCTTATTCTGCATAATATTTAAATCTACACCACTTCTAGCACTACCATTTCCATTTACTTTCCTCATTCCTCTTTCCTCTATCTTTTCAACTGCGATAGTATTTTTTTTTTAAATGTACTTAGTCGTGAATTTTTAGTTACCTTAACTTAAAACTTCTTTTTTGATCTCATCTTTTTTTGTTTTGTTTTTGCTTTCCTTTGCAAAATTTAATGAACATTTTCTAGGCTAATTTATATATAGTTTCTTATTCAAACAGATCTACAGTTAATTGGATTTAATGCTTCTTTTTTTTAAATTTGAAAGAATGTAGGTCAAGTTCAAGTTTACTTGTTCATGAACTATGGGTCAAACACAGAAGTTCGGCGTTCCAGGGCCTTCACGCTTCCAATACATAATAATAAATCATTATCGCTTTTATTTTCTCTTAATCTCTAAGAGGGGAAATATTGCAATTGTGTCAAATTTTCGAAATTCATTTTCACCGGAAATATATGTGTTTTCAAATACTTTGTGAGTATAAAAACAATTATTTTTAACGATTGGTCTGTATTTGTGAAAAAAAAATAACTTTAAAACGGAAAATCTTAGGAGGCGATTTGAAATATAGTGAAAAACGTTTTAACATGAAAAGCTTAGCATTTTTTTTTCTTTTAATACGAAACAAATATCGCTTAACACGAAAAGATTTCACTTTCCGGATGAACAAAATACATACCTGCTTTCTGCAGTCACATAGTTTACGCAGATTTTTTTTGCCTTATTGTTTTTCATTAGACGGAACAAAATAAACAATGGCTGCCACTAGATTTCCGCTTGTTTTTGAGTATGTAAAGGCACCACCATTGTCAAAAGATTTCAGTTACTTTTTGAATTCGGTGAATTTTGTGTTTTTTTTTTGTGATTTTTAATATATAAACTTATTTTTTTACGTGTACAATGGCAGAGAAATGGGGACGAAAACAAACCCCTATTTTATCGTTTAACACGAAATTCTTTTAACACGAAAAAATATTTCAGTCCTTTCAGTTTCGTGTTAAACGTTTTTCACTATATTTGATTTTAGGATGAGCTGTTTTGGATTTATTCAATGTTATTGGCATCGCCCCTCTCACCACCTTATATTTATGTTTGGCCAACTGATTAACATTTCAAAGTAAAAGAAAATTTGTCAATCTTATAATTGTATTAACTGTAGTAAGAAATTTTTGTTTTTTTTTTTAAAATTTGTAGAAAAATGCAATAACGAAAGTGGTGTGAGTATTACATACCAGGTATTTTTTCAGTTTTGGATGAGTTTGTAACTTCCTAAACTATTTGTAAGTAAGCGGTAAATTTCCTAATAGTGACATAATTATTTGTACAACAAGTTTCAAGACTGTAGTAGAAGACAGTTTCAAAAAAAAAAAAAAGTGAATATCAGCAAGACATTTGCTACCCTTAGTGTCCCTTGACACTACGGTTGACATATTGCCTTTCCCCGTAGGGACTGCAACTGAAGGGAAACGTATCTGCTATAAATCAGGTGGCTGTCCTCTTAGTATGACGCTATATTTAATATCCTTGGACTCATATCCACCATGTAGTACAGGTTAGTAGCAAGTATACATGACGACGGCATTGGTTGTTTTTGCTAACATTCTCCCTATATGTAGGGGAACGCCACATAAGGGAAGGTATACTTGATCTAGCACACTAGCAATATAATATGACGTCTTTCAACAACTTGTATGTACACTCAATGCTTTTTGTTGCTTGAATAGGAGAGAAAGCGAAAGCAGTAGTGTAAGAAGTGTATATATGTTTACCGGGATGATGGGGTGTTTGGGAAGTCTTGCATTAAAACTTATATATATAGGATAAACTACCTGTATATAGGGGCTCCTAATATTATATAAGTTAAGAGGCTGCACTCCTAGCTCCCTAGTGAATGTATTATCCCCTTCCTTGCTATTCAATACTTCTTATTCACAGGTCATGTTGATATATATGTAATATATTCCAACTAGGCCCATAACTTTTCCTTGTATATACATAGCTTTCTTATATGCCTCTACATTCTATACATGACTCGTCGCTCACTTATACAGAAAAAAGTTCTGGACGTTATTGCTTATAGAATCTAAATTAGTTATATTTTATTAAATGCATAACGTAATAATGTTTTTCCAAAGCCAATTCATGCTTGCATGTTTCCCAGTGCAAGTTTTCTTAGTGTATTTTATGGTTAGTGTTCAAACTTTAAACATTTGAAGTCAAGACGCTTGGCTAGTGGCCAGCGCATTTCCCTTCGGCTCGAGAATGCAGGGTTCGATTCCCGTGAGGGCAAGGTTGCAGTATCCAATACCCTTGGCATCGTGAGGAAAAGTGGAAAGCTACAGTTTGGTGGCGAACCTAGGTAGTAAAGCCAGAACTAAAGGCGAGGGAACCGCTGCTTACTTACCACCCTCCCCCCCCACAATAAAAAACTCACCGTGGTTTTATGTGTGCATTACCCATTTAGTTATTATTGAGGGCTGGAAAAAGACAACATATTAAGGACTAATGTTGACTTCTACATGCCTGCCACTGTCTGTGTAGATGGTCTATAATTAACCAGTCCTATCTTTTCAAAGTCTAGCATTTCTGCGTCTTGCAACATTAGCTCTGCAGTCTCCTCCACTTCTTTCTTCTCTGTACTTCCGAGATAAAAATGGCCACTTGAGTGGTGTAGGCTTTTGTCGATTTATTTAGCATGTTTTTGATTGATTCTTCCGATTTTTTCCTGAAACATAACTGCATCTTCGTGTTTAGAGGTGTGTATTTATATGTGTTAAAGTGAAACAGACCTGTTCTACATGTCTTATTCGCCAGTAGTAAACACTTCATTATAATCATTATTAACGACTGCATGATAAAAACAATATTTCCATAAAGTAGAACAACATTGATTCTCCATTGTATACAATATCTATCTGTTCGGTTACTGCTGCTACTTATCCAGTTGGTATTTATAATTATAGAGACAATAAATTGTCAGTTTCAAATCTGATTTAATAATGCTGTATGGACAGGACATGCTTTTATCAAGTTTTTTTTAAAGAGAAATCGGAATGAATTTATAGTTTTTTGTTGCACAAAGCCATTTAAAGTGGTCAAGGACGTTAATGTATTTAGTTAATGGGAATTTAGCTAAAATAATATGCCGCAGTGATAGTTACATTATATTGATGAAAGTGAGAGAGAGGAGATGTATGATAGTAGAGCTAGTAGTTACTTACTGGCTGTGTCGCGAATAACAGGTAATGTACTAATTCTGTCTGTCTGCTACAGTATCATCTGGCCTTAGAGTGTAACTATAATCATTCTAGTAACCTTGGTAATGGAGTGATAATGGTAGTGGCTGCAAAAGAGAGACAGAATATAGTAGAGCAATAGCTGTAACAAAGTTTCTCTCTCTTTATCTCCCCATAAGTATATCTCTCTCTCTCTCACATATAACAGCTTCAAAACCTTCCCATTTTCACCTTTAATACAATCATGTTCAATCAGGAACAAATTACAATTAACCTTAGTCTATGACGTAGTATATAGTGAACCCCTTTATAACGTGCTCCCCGATAACGCTAATTCATATAACACGATGAAAAAGTGAGATTTTTATTCATAGAACGCGATAAACCATCCCATATAACGCGTACCATAAATTTAATATTTTAATATTGTTTTCTACTTTGTGTTAAGAAACACAATATGTTTACAATTACTTAACTGTCGTTTATTTATGTATACGAAACCTACCTATGTAATTGGAGCAGGTATTGGATGGTGAAATGAGAAAGTACTTTAAACTTGCATTAAACTCACAATTTATATTTGAACGATTTTACTGAGCAAAGAGAGGAGAAAGTTATGGTTAATATAGTGGCCGAGCGAAAAGTGAATGATGATGGTTGGTAACATGATGCTTAGAATAATGTAGCGTTGGCTGTGGGGATTCGCTTGAATAGTGATATAGCTAGTTAGAACTCTTGCTTGTTCTAACAGTGGTGAGCTAGTGTAGCTAGCTTGGTGAACCTTTCAAGTTGATGTTGATGTAGCGACTGATGTTTTTACTCTTTAAGGTTGATCAGGGTGATTCCCTGTAAAGACCCTCAGATGGTCTCATCAATTCACTTTCTCTTACCAGCAAAGACGGCTTCTAGGTGAGAGATTGGTTGTCGATATTGAATTTTTTTCGCCATTACATTAAAGGTGCCGTGGCACTGGGTGGAATTGGTTAGTTGAAATGCGTTTAGAGCTCAGTGGTGGTGCCTTCATGCGGTTGCTAATCGAATTATTGAGTCTAGCTTTTCTGCGGCAAATTACACATTAAATAATAAAATGGAAAAATATTTTTGTCTTTAACTTTTAAATAAAATAAAAAATTTCTTTACCACTTTTCGAAATTTAAATTTGGTGTAATTATTAAATATCAGAGGTAACAACCACACATAAGTTCTTACAACGTCCAGGTAATATTGTCTCCACATTCATCACGTGAAGAATCCAAATGTTTGTCATTATTATTGTCCTTATTACAAAACATTTCTTTCTTCAAAACAATTTTGACTTCAGTTTATATTATTATTTTAAATTTCAGTTTGCATAGCTAAAACAGCTGTAATGGTTTTTATAATTAAGTAAACACCTGTTTTCTGTTTTATTACTTTCTCTTACTCCTAGTAAGAGGAAGTATTGTAATCGTGTCAAATTTTCGATATCGAGTTTTCACCGGAAATATCCGTTTTGAGGTCCCCTGAGTCAAAAAAGTGGTTTTGTAGCAAATGGTCTGTGTGTGTGTGTGTGTTGTGTGTTCGTGTGTCCGTGTGTGTGTTTCGTGTGCCGTGTTGTGTGTCGTGTGTCCATGTGTGTGTATGTATGTATGTGAACAGCATAGCTCAAAAAACGAAAAATCGTAGAAAGTTGAAATTTGATATTCCGTTTAGAGGTCACCATGGGATCTGACTGTACGTTATCTGTAAAATTCCTCAACCGGAAGTACCACTTTACTAGTTGGATTTTTTACTTTTTTGCGATTTTCTCAAAAATGGCTCCGACGATTTTCTTTTTAACTTTAAACATCAACCACACATACAAAGAGCTACAACTTTTATTAGAAACATTTCTCCGGGAAAAGCATTGAAGGGCACTTTTGGGGGAGGGGTGGGTTAGGTTTCCATCTAAAGTGCTATTTCAGTTTATTAGACAATTCTGCCATCTAAATAATGTTAATTAGAATTAAATATGTTGTTGAAATTCCGAGTTTGAAAAAAATCGGATAACCGGAAGTGCGTTTACTTTACCACTTTACTAAATGATTTATTCACTTTTTCGCAATTTTCTCAAAAATGGCTCTGACGATTTTTTTGAAACTTCGTATATAAACTAAACATGCAAAGATCTACAACTTTTATCTAAAACATTTCTCTGGAAATTTCTTTTAAGAGCACTTTTAGGGGAGGGGGGTTAGATTTTCATCAAAGTGGTATCCTAGTTCATTATACAATTCTATCATCCAAACATAATTAGTTAGAAATAAATAGATGGCTGAAATTCCGAGTTTCAAGAAAATTAGTAAACCGGAAGTGCGCTTTTACTGAACAGTTTTTTCAGTTTTCGACGAATTTCATTAAATTTGGTACACAAACTATAAAATTTGTCAATTATCATTTTGAGAACTGGAGTAAGAGAAAGTTGTGTGAGTGTTTCACACCAGATTTTTTTTATTTTATCTAAGAGCTTATCCCTCGCGTTTTAATACAATTTATTGAAAGCAATCTTTATGCAGTATAACTATTTTTTTTTTAACTGATCTAGTCATCACTGGCTTTGTGTAATCATTTCTGACATTCATGTTTATGGGGTGATAAGACATGTTTCGTTGAACGTGATTTCCTATAACATGTAAAGTATTCCTCGCGTCTATTGTATTTACATCTTTCAACTTATGTTACAAAAATTTATAGGCTCCGAAGTTTTTGTTAAAAACTAGAGCAATGAAAGCAGTAGAATTCAAGAAAAATGTTCAAATCACAGCATTTTCTCCTAGATAAAAGTTTCTTTCTTCAACTGTTTCTTTATCAGTTAAATTAACAACAAGAAAATACAAAACACACGAAGAAGAAGAATAACAAGACTTTTCGTTGATTGGATGAAAATCTTTTAAGAATGTTTCCTTCATTTTCTTCTTCTTAGAAAATAAAGATGGTAAAAAAAAATAGCGAACAATTTGTATCCATCCACAATATAACATTCTATTTTATTTTTATGTTAAAAATTTTTGATTAAAGTCTTCTCTCTCTATATTCACAGAACTGTGTGTATGTGTATATATACAGTTGCCCACTTAACGTTTTTTAAGGTTTATGTACGTACAATTGACCTATATTTCTGCCTACGATGTTTTTTTTTCCAAAAAAATAAATTATACGCAGACACACAAACGATCCATTTGCTAAAAGCATTTTTCATGTTGCCCAGACCAAAGCATGTATTCCGTTTAAAAAAAAAAAGAAAAGATAAATCATTTCGACAATTTTTCGACGATTACAATACTTGCTGGGAGAATAAGAGAAAATATAATTTTTTTATCTGTTCGAATACGTGTCTTTCTTAAAAAAAATAAATAAACAAGAACAACAGTGATTCCCTAGGGACTGTAAAACTACTAATATACAATTTATCATTTGAAATACACGTGCCGTCTATCCAGTATCGTATTTATACTTCTTGTATAGGAACTAGTTTATCTTTCACATGTAATAATATATCTACTACTTTTCTCTTATATTTTCAGTCCCACATAAATATATATTATATATATGCATAAAAAAAAAGTTTTATAGTTAATTTTATAAGGTCGTATTATAATAGGCCCAGTTTATTATTAACTTCAACACTTTTTATTACTTTTAATTTGAAAAAGCAACGTTATGATGGCTTATATGCATTTATTAGAGAAACTTTAATATATTAGTATTTTAATACTTTAATATATATTCATTAAAATATTATGTTTTAATTAAAAATTTTAATTAAAAATGATGTGGAAACTTTCACATTACTTTTACTTACTAAAATTATCACAATTATAATTCAAAATTTTTTGGAATCGTAGATTTAATAAAAAAAATAACCTTTGGAAATGCCTTGCTCATTGTGGAAAAATAGCAATATTAGTGACCAGGAGTATCAACGTATTCGATGACAGACGCGATAGTTATTTTAAAAACAAAGAAAATTGCCACCATTAAAGATAAACGCCAGACAATATTACATGGATTCAGAAAAAAGTGAACATACTCAGCATCCCACCAACTTCAGCTAGGAAGCACAAGAAAGATCCACTAACAACGGAAGCATTATTTTTTTTGTCTTCGTGACTTTTATATTAATAAAATATTTTTCACTGTAACTTTTATGTTTTTAATATTAAAATGAATAAAATATATAAAAAAAATGATGGTTTATTACTTCTAAGTTATTATCGTTAAAATACTTAAAACAAATAAAATAAAAATTATTGAACTTTTTTGATATGGGAACTTATGTTCCTATGTTATGGAACATAAGTTATTTCACACCCTTTGTATCTTATGTAAAATCTGAATTACGTCCTCGAAAGATTTAATTGAATCCAAACTACGGACACCACTATATTTAAGTAAGGCGTAAATTAAGTACATAAGGTGTTTAATCGCGTGACAGACTTAACTGGACTGGTCTACTTACTTTTTGTTGAATACCGTTACTGGTTGTAACCAATTTGTTTATTCGTTTATGACTGTTGTAAAAGTAGTTGACGATTCTTTGAAAACTGGCTAACACTTATTTATATTGATGAAGATTGCTAAATGCTAAAGATTTGATTAATCTATAAACGGTTTAATGATATGACTGTTGCTCTTTTATTCAGTCAAAATTACCTTCTCTAAGTTGTTAATGGTGGAGAATTTTGCTAAAGTGCTCCCTCGGTCCCAAAATATGGTATACATTTCAATTAATATTTGTCTGAGATTATAGTATGCATTTACAATTTCAATTAAGTAAAAATATTTTTATTTACTATAATAACTTTAAAGGCAGAGAGATCGGCTTTTTCCTAGTTATGTAAAACACACCATTTCCATTTACCATTGTGAAACATCAACCGTTTTCCTCTCTATAATTCATTGTAATTTTTTTGGACCATGTTGGATCAGTTCTGCGGTTATATTTGAAGAATAATCCTTGAATTTCCTTCCGTATTTTTTTGGTTATTTGAAGAATATCCACAAATATTTTACCTACATTCTAGCTGTATGCCAGTTCTAAACACAATTAATAAACGAGTTACTTTAAAATCATTTCGCTCGCAAACTTTTGCTGCTTAGATTTAGAGCTTCTTCATTGCAATACAACACCATTTTCTTTAAAAGCACCCATAACGGGTCACACTTTATTTTATAAAAAATACATAATATCAGCGTAGCATGCATATTAATGTTGTTCCTGACTGGTTCGAATTCTCATCTATCGTCAGTGTAAGGCTATCAAATTTATTTAGAGAGTTGACTTCAACTTTATGTTTTTGTCACGCACTACACTTGTTGATTGTTTGCTGGAGGAACGTGTTCAATAAAATACATAGAATTATCATATTAAAATATGCTCACTTGAACGTCAGTCACTTATGATTTAGTTGTTTAATGTTCACTATTTGTTTATTAATTCGCCATTTGCGGTTTGATACTTATATTTCATTAATTTGAATATTTTTTTAAAAATATATTTCATATTTTCGGACAGAGGGAATAGTATTTATTCGGAGTTTGACCAAAATTTCCCCCAAAATTTTCCAGTTTTGGTCTTATTATGCGTAGATAAAATCCCAAGTTGAAACTGTTTTCGACAACAAAGGGAAAACTGAATAAAAGAAAATAAATGCATACTCATTCATGTTCCACTTCTGTTTTACAGAATTGTGGTGGTAATCTTCTTATGGATCTGTGATTCTTAAATTTTTTATAATATTGTATTTATAATATGCATAATTTA